>OY776112.1:174536018-174779164 GCA_963675035.1 Allygus modestus
CGATGAAATTTGGCTCAAATGTGTAAAGTGACATTTATGACTTTAAGTTCGAAAACCAGAAAAATCGGGCCATGGGAAGGGGGGTTTATGGGGGTTTTAAATTTTCCAAAAATCAGTTTTTTGCATTTTTTTACCCTAAAATTTTTAAAACACTTAATTTTGGTTTATACCATGTTATAGAGATTAAAAATACAAATAATATGGTATTCTGAATTATTAAGCTAGGTTAAGTGGTTGCGGAGAGAATCCAAAAAAACCTGCTCATAAAATCTCCTATGTTAATCTTAATGTAAACTTTACATTTGCTTTTACCAATCAACTCAGCTCCACAAAACAATCATTTTGGTGTTTAAATTGTGATTCTACGTCCAACTGTTGCAGAGATATTCAAAGTGCTAAACACAGTACGTTGTCCAATGTTATCCTTATGGAGAATAAATAAAATTTGATATCTCCATTATTAATGAATGTATATTGATAAAACTTGGCACGTGGGGTCACGTAGTACTGGTATATTGATATTTGCACAAAAAATTGATTTTTTGTTGATTATCCCCGTAGCAGCGAACCTGCGTACTCAGCCCCCATGTTATTCTTATGGAGAATAAGTAAAATGTAATGACTCCCTTAATTATAAACATAAATTAATAATACTTGGTATGTGGCTTCACCTTGTTGAGTTATATTGATATTTGCATAAAAGCCCATGTTTTTAGTTTCTTGTTGCAGCAAACCTGCTTACTCATCTCCCATGTTATTCTTATGGAGAATAATTAAAATGCTATATAGTGCTTAATTATGATTGAATATTGATTAAACTTGGTATGTGGTTTCACCTAGTTAAATTATATTTATATTTGCATAAAAACCAATTGTTTGTGTTCCTTGTTTCAGCAAACCTACGTACTCATTACCAATGTTATTCTAATGGAGAATAATTAAAATCGCTTATATATGAATATATTTTTATGAAACTTGGTATGCGGCTTTATATGGTATTAAGACATATATTATGCATTGGAAATTCGCTGAGTACGCAGGTTTGCTGCGACGGGGGTATTTAAAAGTATTTTACTTATCGAAGATGTTGTAAAGATATATTATTAATTTATACAGGGTGTCTCAAATAGATTGCAGACGAACCAATTGACCTAGAAAGATGAAATGAAATTATTTCCCACTAAATAGACCCCAAGGAATAACGTACAATACTTTTAGTTTGTTACAAATTCAGGGTGTGCCAAAAACGGAGGGTCACTAGTTCGAATCTAGGAATATTAAAATATAAACATATATCAAGTTATACATAGTTTTAAAACTCTACACTCGACTAATATTTTGGCAAAACGGAACTCACTTATCCAAATCCGTTTCAAAATAGCGGCCATTTTGTTGAAAAATATTGACATTTACGGAATATCCCGTATCTGCTAAACCACAAGACATATCTTAGTTCTGGTTCAAAATTCGTACTCGATTTAAAATCAGCGTTACCCTGATATGCTACATGACGGTATTTAAAAACAAATAAAAAAATGCTATTTTCGAAAATTAGTACGTGGCCAATACTTAAACAAATAAATAGTAATATATGTCAAAAATTATATAATCTATAAGGTCTTGGAAATCCTAGCAGCTTTCTAATTTACACCAACATCTCTTTTTAGCGAATTTCTCCTATAGGGAAGAACCTACTACCGTAATCGGCATGGTAAGACCTAGGCCCGGGACCATGATAACTTTTCGTTTTGAGGTCCTCAGGCCCCAAAAACACCATTCGTTCGAAACTGTATATATAAATAAATAAATAAATAAATAAATAAATAAATAAATAAATAAATATATATATATATATATATATATATATATATATAATATGTGTCCGTGAGCACGATAACTCTCGTAAAAATGATCCGAATTTGATGAAACTTGTATAACCGTGTAAAGCAACATTTATGACTTTAAGTTCGGAAACCAGCCAGATCGCTCTACCCAATAGGGTATTTTGAGGGGTTTCGTACCCCAAAAATGTTTTTTTTTTTTTAATTTTGTACCTACATATAATTTTTGAAATAGCCAAATTGTAGTTTTCACCATTGGATTCAGCTTAAAAAATACACAATTTGGTATTTTGATCTACGTTAATTGGTTACCGAGATATTGAAAGTGCTAAGTACGTGCACAGTACGTTGTCTAATGTTATTCTTATGGAGGAAAAGAAAATGTTTATATCTCGCTTATTTATGAACGTATACTGACGAAACTTGGTATACGGCTTCATCTCGTTGTGGTCTATTGATATTTGCTGAAAAGATTTTGCCAAAAGGCTCCTGTAGCAACAAACCTGCGTACTCAGGCCCCATGTTATTCTTATAGAGAATAATTAAATGCTCTGTCTCCCTTAATTATGAACATAAATGAATAAAAACTGGTATAAGACTTCACCTAGTTGAGTTATATTGATATTAGCATAAAAACCCATTTTTTGTGTTCCTTGTTGCAGCAAACCTACGTACTCTACCCCAATGTTATTCTTATGGAGAATAATTAAAATTGTATATATCACTTATTTGTGAATATATTTTTATGAAACTTGGTAAGTGGCTTTATGTAGTATTAAGACATTTATATCTCCATTGGAAATTCGCTGAGTATGCAGATTTGCTGCGACGGGGGTACTGTTTTTTAGCAATCGACAAAAATCATCATTTCCCCATATAAAGTGAATTTTATTTGTGTGTAACACTTACAAAGTACTCTGAGGCCTCTTTTATTATTGGGTTATGATAACTTACATGCATTTTATATGGGGAAATGATGATTTTTGTTGATTGCTAAAAACAAAGAGATACGAGGTTGGTGTAAATTAGAAAGTTGCTAGGATTTCCAAGACCTTAAAGATTATATACTTTTTGACATATGTTACTATTTGACTTTTTTAGCGAATTTCCCCTATAGGGAAGAAGCTATTACCGTAGGTCTCATGGTAAGACTTAAGCCCGAGACCATGATAACTTTTTGTTTTGATGTCCCCAGATGTCCAAAACACTATTCGTTCAAATTTATATATATGTATATATATATATATATATATATATATATATATATATATATATATATTATATATATATATATATATATATATGTGTCCGTGAATGCGATAACTTGAGTAAAAAACGTCCGATTTCGATGAAATTTGGCTCAAATGTGTAAACTGACATTTATGACTTTAAGTTCGAAAACCAGAAAAATCGGACCATGGGAAGGGGGGTTTATGGGGGTTTTAAATTTTCCAAAAATCAGTTTTTGTATTTTTTACCCTAAAATTTTTAAAACACTTACTTTTGGTTTAGACCATGTTATAGAGCTTAAAAAAACAAATAATATGGTATTTTGAATTATTAACCTAGGTTAAGTGGTTGCGGAAAAAATCCAAAAAACATGCTCATAAAATCTCCCATGTTAATCTTATGGGAAAAAGGTTTTTGGCTTTTCCTCAGTTAATTTTACTTTAAACTTCACATTTTATTTTACCAATCACTTCAGCTCCACAAAACAATCATTTTGGTGTTTAAATTGTGATTCTACGTCAAACCGTTGCAGAGATATTCAAAGTGCTAAACACAGTACGTTGTCCAATGTTATCCTTATGGAGAATAAATAAAATTTGATATCTTGATTATTTATGAATGTATATTGATGAAATTTGGTATGTGGCTTCATGTTGTACTGGTATATTGATAATTGCACAAAAAATAAATGTTTTGTTGATTGTCCCCGTAGCAGCTAACCTGCATACTCAGCCCTAATGTTATTCTTATGGAGAATAAGTAAAGTTTTATATCTCCCTTAATTATGAACATAAATTAATAAAACATGGTAAGTAGCTTCACCTGGTTCAGTTATATTGATAATTGCATAAAAACTCATTTCTTATCTTCCTCGTTGCAGCAATCCTGCGTACTCAGTCCTAATGTTATTCTTATGGGGAATAAATAAAATGTAATAAATCACTTATTTATGAATGTATTTTTGTCAAAATTGGTGAGTGGCTTTATGTACTAGTGAGAAACATATCAATGCATTGGAAATTCGCTGAGTACGCAGGTTTGCTGCGACGGGGGGTATTTAATTTTGGGCACAAACAAATTTTCAAAAAAAGTATTTTTTGTATTTTTTATTTTGTTTTAAATACTGTAATGTAGCATATCAGGGTAACGCTGATTTTAAAACGAGTACGAATTTTAAACCAGAACTAAGATATGTTTGGTGGTTTAGAAGACAGGGTAAATGCCGTAAATGCCAATATTTTTCAATCAAATGGCCGCCATTTTGAAACGGATAAAGAGAAGTGAGTTCTGTTTTTGCAAAAATGTTTGTCGAGTATAGAGCTTTAAAATTATGTATAACTAGTAGACATATGTTTATATTAGAAAATTCCGAGATACAAACTAGTGACCCTCCGTTTTTGGAACACCCTGTATTTGTAACAACCAAACAAAAAAGATTTTACGATATTCCTTGGGGTCGATTTAATGGTAAATAATTTGAATAGCATCCTTCCAAGTAAAATTTTTGTCTGCAATCTGTTTGAGACATCTAATATATATATTTTAATGGGAGTTATTACGAAAAAAAAGTTGTTTGACAATCACTAAACTGCCTTTACAATATCGAAAGTTCAAGCCATGCCAATACTGTATACTGAGCTACGAACGGCATACGGTATGTTGTATACTGAGCTACGAACGGCATACGGTATGTTGTATACTGAGCTACGAACGGCATACGGTATGTTGTATCCTGAGCTACGAACGGCATACGGTATGTTGTATCCTGAGCTACGAACGGCATACGGTATGTTATATACTGAGCTACGAACGGCATACGGTATGTTGTATACTGAGCTACGAACGCCATACGGTATATTGTAAGAGTTACAAACATCTATTCACAATGGCATACGGAATATTGTAAGAGTTACACACATCTATTCACAATGGCATACGGTATATTTTAAGAGTTACAAACATCTATTCACAATAACATACGGTATATTGTAAGAATTACAAACATCTATTCACAATGACATACGGTATATTGTAAGAGTTACAAACATCTATTCACAACGGCATACGGTATATTGTAAGAGTTACAAACATCTATTCACAATGGCATACGGTATATTGTAAGAGTTACAAACATCTATTGACAATGGCATACGGTATATTGTAAGAGTTACAAACATCTATTCACAATGGCATACGGTATATTGTAAGAGTTACAAACATCTATTCACAATGGCATACGGTATATTGTAAGAGTTACAAACATCTATTCACAAAAGCATACGGTATATTGTATACAAAACTACGAGCATCTGTCCACAACGGCATACGGTATATTGCAAGAGTTACAAACATCTATTCACAATGGATACGGTATATTGTATACAGAACTACGAGTATCTAACCACAACGGCACACGGTATATTGTATACAGAGATACGAGCATAGAACCACAACGGCATACGGTATATTGTACACAGAGCTACGAGCATCTAACCACAACGGCATACGGTATATTGTACACAGAGCTACGAGCATCTAACAAGCACGGTATACGGTATATTGTATACAGAGATACGAGCATGTATCCACAACGGCATACGGTATATTGTATAAAGAGCTACGAGCATCTGTCCACAACGACATACGGTATATTGTATACAGAGCTGCGAGTATCTAACCACAACGGCACGCGGTATATTGTATACAGAGATACGAGCATCGAACCACAACGGCATATGGTATATTGTACACAGAGCTACGAGCATCTGACAATTACGGTATACGGTATATTGTATACAGAGCTACGAGCATCTGACAATTACGGCATACGGTATATTGTATACAGAGCTGCGAGTATCTAACCAAAACGGCACGCGGTATATTGTATACAGAGATACGAGCATCGAACCACAACGGCATATGGTATATTGTACACAGAGCTACGAGCATCTGACAATTACGGCATACGGTATATTGTAAACATAGCTACGAGCATCTATCCTCAACGGCATACGGTATGTTGTATACAGAGCTAGGAGCATCTATCCACAACGGCATGTGGTATACTGAATACAGAGCTACGACCATCTAACCACAACGGCATACGTTATATTTTATACAGAGCTACGAGCATCTATTACAACAGCATGCGGTATGTTGTAAGCAGAGTTACGAGCATCTAACCATCACGGCATACGGTATATTGTATACAGAGCTACGAACATCGATCTATCTACAACGGCATACGGTATATTGTAAACAGAGCCACGAGCATCTATCCACAAGGGGATACGGTGTTTTTTATACAGAGCCACGAGCATTTATCCACAACGGCTTGCGATATAATGTAAGCAGAGCTACGAGCATCTAACCATCACGGCATACGGTATATTGTATACAGAGCTACGAGCATCTTTCCAGAACGGCATACGGTATATTGTATACAGAGCGACGAACATCTAACCATCACGGCATACGGTATATTGTATACAGAGTTACGAGCATCTAACCACGTCATACCGCATATTGTAAGCAGAGCTACGAGCATCTAATCATCACGGCATACGGTATATTGTATACAGAGTTACGAGCATCTATCCACAACGGCATACGGTATGTTGTATACAGAGCTACGAGCATCTATCCAAAACGGCATACGGTATGTTGTATACAGAGTTACGAGCATCTATCCAAACGGCATACGGTATATTGTATACAATGCCACAAACATCTAACCACAAAGGCATACGGTATATTGTATACAGAGCTACGAGCATATATCCGGAACGGCATTCGGTATGTTGTATGCAGAGCTACGAACATCTATCCACAACGGCATACGGTATGTTGTATACAGAGCTACGAGCATCTATCCACAACGGCATACCATATATTGTATTGTATATTGTATTATATTGTATCCAGTATATTGTATACAGAGCTACGAGCATATTTATGAAATGGCATACGGTATACTGTATACTGAGCTACTAGCATTAATCTACAACGGCATACGGTATATTGTAAACAGAGCTACGAGCATCTAACCACAACGGGATACGTTATATTTTATACAGAGCTACGAACATCTATCAGAACGGCATACGGTATGTTGTATACAGAGCTACGATTATCTATCCACATTGGCATACGGTATGTTGTATACAGAGCCACGAGCATCTATCCACAACGGCATACGATATATTGTATAAAGAGCTACAAGCATCTGTCCACACCAGGCATACGGTTTATTGTATTCAGCTACGAGCATCTATCCACAATGGCTTACGGTATATTGTAAACAGAGCTACGAGCATCTATCCTCAACGGCATACGGTATGTTGTATACAGAGCTAGGAGCATCTATCCACAACGGCGTACGGTATATTGTACACAGAGCTACGAGCATCTGACAATTACGGCATACGGTATATTGTATACAGAGTTACGAGCATCTATCCTCAACGGCATACGGTATGTTGTATACAGAGCTAGGAGCATCTATCCACAACGGCATGTGGTATACTGAATACAGAGCTACGAGCACCTAACCACAACGGCATACGTTATATTTTATACAGAACTACGAGCATCTATCACAACAACATACAGTATGTTGTTTACAGAGCCACGAGCATCTTTCCACAAGGGCATACGGTGTTTTTTATACAGAGCCGCGAGCATTTATCCACAACGGCTTGCGGTATAATGTAAGCAGAGCTACGAGCATCTAACCATCACGGCATACGGTATATTGTATACAGAGCTACGAGCATCTTTCCAGAACGGCATACGGTATATTGTATACAGAGCGACGAACATCTAACCATCACGGCATACGGTATATTGTATACAGAGTTACGAGCATCTAACCACGTCATACGACATATTGTAAGCAGAGCTACGAGCATCTAATAATCACGGCATACCGTATATTGTATACAGAGTTACGAGCATCTATCCACAACGGCATACGGTATGTTGTATACAGAGCTACGAGCATCTATCCAAAACGGCATACGGTATGTTGTATACAGAGTTACGAGCATCTATCCAAACGGCATACGGTATATTGTATACAATGCCACAAGCATCTAACCACAAAGGCATACGGTATATTGTATACAGAGCTACGAGCATATATCCGGAACGGCATTCGGTATGTTGTATGGAGAGCTACGAACATCTATCCACAACGGCATACGGTATGTTGTATACAGAGCTACGAGCATCTATCCACAACGGCATACCCCATATTGTATTGTATATTGTATTATATTGTATCCAGTATATTGTATACAGAGCTACGAGCATCTATCCACAACGGCATACCCCATATTGTATTGTATATTGTATTATATTGTATCCAGTATATTGTATACAGAGCTACGAGCATATTTATGAAATGGCATACGGTATACTGTATACTGAGCTACTAGCATTAATCTACAACGGCATACGGTATATTGTAAACAGAGCTACGAGCATCTAACCACAACGGCATACGGTATATTGTATAAAGAGCTACGAGCATCTGTCCACACCAGGCATACGGTTTATTGTATTCAGCTACAAGCATCTAACCAAAACGGCTCAGGTATATTGTATACAGAGCTACGAGCATCTAATCACAACGGCATAAGCTTTATTGTATGCAGAGCTACAAGCATCTAACCATCACGGCATGCGGTATATTGTATACGGAGCCACGAGCATCTATCCACAATGGCATACGGTATATTGTAAACAGAGCCACGAGCATCTATCCACAACGGCATACGGTATATTGTAAACAGAGCTACGAGCATCTAACCAAAACGGCTCAGGTATATTGTATACAGAGCTACGAGCATCTAACCACAACGGCATAAGCTATATTGTATGCAGAGCTACAAGCATCTAACCATCACGGCATGCGGTATATTGTATACGGAGCCACGAGCATCTATCCACAATGGCTTACGGTATATTGTAAACAGAGCTACGAGCATCTATCCTCAACGGCATACGGTATGTTGTATACAGAGCTAGGAGCATCTATCCACAACGGCATACGGTATATTGTACACAGAGCTACGAGCATCTGACAATTACGGCATACGGTATATTGTATACAGAGTTACGAGCATCTATCCTCAACGGCATACGGTATGTTGTATACAGAGCTAGGAGCATCTATCCACAACGGCATACGGTATATTGTACACAGAGCTACGAGCATCTGACAATTACGGCATACGGTATATTGTATACAGAGTTACGAGCATCTATCCTCAACGGCATACGGTATGTTGTATACAGAGCTAGGAGCATCTATCCACAACGGCATGTGGTATACTGAATACAGAGCTACGACCATCTAACCACAACGGCATACGTTATATTTTATACAGAGCTACGAGCATCTATTACAACAGCATGCGGTATGTTGTTTACAGAGCCACGAGCATCTATCCACTACGGCTTGCGGTATATTGTAAGCAGAGTTACGAGCATCTAACCATCACGGCATACGGTATATTGTATACAGAGCTACGAACATCGATCTATCTACAACGGCATACGGTATATTGTAAACAGAGCTACGAGCATCTATCCACAACGGCATACGGTATATTGTATACAGAGCTACGAGTATCTAACCACAACGGCATGTGGTATACTGAATACATAGCTACGAGCATCTATCCACAACGGCATACGGTATATTGTATACAGAGCTACGAGTATCTATCCACAACGACATGTGGTATACTGAATACATAGCTACGAGCATCTAACCACAACGGCATACGTTATATTTTATACAGAGCTACGAGCATCTATCACAACAGCATACAGTATGTTGTTTACAGAGCCACGAGCATCTATCCACAACTGCATACTGTGTTTTTTATACAGAGCCACGAGCATTTATCCACAACGGCTTGCGGTATAATGTAAGCAGAGCTACGAGCATCTAACCATCACGGCATACGGTATATTGTATACAGAGCTACGAGCATCTTTCCAAAACGGCATACGGTATATTGTATACAGAGCGACGAGCATCTAACCATCACGGCATACGGTATATTGTATACAGAGTTACGAGCATCTAACCACGTCATACGGCATATTGTAAGCAGAGCTACGAGCATCTAACCATCACGGCATACGGTATATTGTATACAGAGTTACGAGCATCTATCCACAACGGCATACGGTATGTTGTATACAGAGCTACGAGCATCTATCCAAAACGGCATACGGTATGTTGTATACAGAGATACGAGCATCTATCCAAACGGCATACGGTATATTGTATACAATGCCACAAGCATCTAACCACAAAGGCATACGGTATACTGTATACAGAGCTACGAGCATATATCCGGAATGGCATTCGGTATGTTGTATACAGAGCTACGAACATCTATCCACAACGGCATACGGTATGTTGTATACAGAGCTACGTGCGAGCATCTATCCACAACGGCATACCCTATATTGTATTGTATATTGTATTATATTGTATCCAGTATATTGTATACAGAGCTACGAGCATATTTCTGAAACGGCATATGGTATACTGTATACTGAGCTACTAGCATTAATCTACAACGGCATACGGTATATTGTAAACAGAGCTACGAGCATCTAACCACAACGGCATACGTTATATTTTATACAGAGCTACGAACATCTATCAGAACGGCATACGGTATGTTTTATACAGAGCTACGATTATCTATCCACATTGGCATACGATATGTTGTATACAGAGCCACGAGCATCTATCTACAACGGCATAGGTATATTTTATACAGAGCCTCGAGCATCTATCCACAGCGGCATACGGTATATTGTATAAATAGCTACGAGCATCATTCACAACGGCATGTGGTATATTGTAAACAGAGCTACGATTTTCCATCCTCAACGGCATACGGTATGTTGTATACAGAGGTACGAGCATCTATCCACAACGTTTTGCGGTATATCGTATACAGAGCTACCAGCATCTAACCACAACGGCATACGATATATTTTATACAGGGTCAGGAGCATCTATTACAACGTTTTATTATTTGTTGTTTCTATATTAAATATTTGTAATAGCAATGAGATCTCTTTATAACTCAGGGCAATTGGGTAAGGGACAATTAATACAGGTCAGCGTTCTACCACTTGTCTTTCTGTTGGGCTACAGTTTACGACACTTGTAAACCTCAACAGACCTACTGGGAAGCAGCACAGCGTTCTACTGGGAAGCAGCACAGCGTTCTGCAACTTGTGCTGAGGATAATGTCGGGCAACAGCTTACAACACTAGTACGCCACAACACTCCTAAAAATCGCAGCGTTCTACCACTTGTGACTATTTTACCTGTCACCAAATATATATTTCAATTTCACCCTTAATTTAATATTCAATGGTCACGCCAGTTTAACAAATTACATTTAAATATTTATTTTAAGATAATACACAGTTGAAATACAACATAAATTGTTTACAAAGGAACCCATTAATTATTTCCTAAGCAAGAACTCCTAATCGTTATAAGCCCTATCATAGTCAGTCAGAGCGACTACGCTTGTATAATACAGCGATTGCACTTTGCAAACCTACCTACTCAAGTTGGTAAGACAGCGTTCTTTCACTGGCCTACTCCCTAATGCTGGCTTTGATACTGAATCGTTGCCAAACGAATTGAGAATGAGAGATCGCCGCCATATCTGGGTTCATAGCTAGCTTTTGGGCGAATAGCCTTACGTTTTACAATTTGGCTAGGCCACAATTATAACTATCATAAAACAAGTGCAATCTTTTAGTTTCATTTTACAACATTTTCTTTCATTCAAGATGTAAATTTGTGTTTAATTCATTATATGCTCAAATAATTATTCTACCCAGAGTTCATCCATAACATAGCGCTGAACTGTCAAAATGTTCCAACCTAAACGTGAACTTGCATAGAGGAATAATCTATGGATGATTAACCACCTATTTTTATGTAATTATTAAAATTTATAAACTAATATGTAGTGAAATTATCTGTGAGTTTATCTCCAACGATTCAAGTTAGTCTAGGTTAATTTGTTATTTACAATACTACATAGGCTAGTTAGGTTATGTAGGCCTATCTTAAAAATGAGGAAGTTGCACTATCCGCAACGGCAAACGGTTTATTGAATGGTGAGTTACAAACATCTATCCACAACGGTATACGGTATATTTTATACAGAGCTAAGAGCATCTAAACACAACGGTATAAGGTATATTGTATACAGAGCTAAGAACATCTATCCTTAACGGCATACGGTATATTGTACACCGAGCTGCGAACATCTAACCAAACCGCATACGGTATATTGTATGAGTTACAAACATCTATCCACAACGGATATCCGTATATTGTATACAGAGCTAAGATCATTTATCCACAACGGCATACGGTACATTGTATACAGATCTACGAGCATCTAACCACAACGGCATACGGTACATTGTATACAGATCTACGAGCATCTAACCACAACGGCATACGTTATATTGTATACAGAGTTACGAGCATCTATCCACGACGCCATACAGTATATTATATACAGTGCTACGAGCATCTAACCACAACAACATAGGTATATTTTATACACAACTACGCGCATCTATCCATAACGGCATACGGTATGTTGTATACAGAGCTACGGGCATCTATCTACAACGGCATACGGTATATTAGATACAGAGCTACGGACATCTATCCGCTACGGCATACGGTATATTGTATACATAGCTACGAGAATCTATCCTCAACGGCATGCGGTATATTATATACAGAGCTACGAGCATATATCCGGGACGGTATTCGGTATGTTTTATACAGAGCTACGAACATCTATCCACAACGGCATACGGTATGTTGTATACAGATCTACGGGCATCTATCTACAACGGCATACGGTATATTAGATACAGAGCTACGAACATCTATCCGCAACGGCATACGGTATATTGTATACATAGCTACGAGCATCTGTCCACAACGCCATACAGTATATTGTGTACAGAGCTACGAGCATCTATCCACAACGGCATGTGGTATATTGTAAACAGAGCTACGAGAATCTATCCTCAACGGCATGAGGTATATTATATACAGAGCTACGAGCATATATGCGGGACGGTATTCGGTATGTTTTATACAGAGCTACGAACATATATCCACAACGGCATACGGTATGTTGTATACAGAGCTACGAGCATCTATCCACAACGGCATATCGTATATTGTATACAGAGCTACGAGCATCCATATACAACGGCATACAGTATATTATATACAATGCCACGAGCATCTAACCACAACGGCAGGTGGTATATTGTATACTGAGCTACGAGCATAAATCTACAACGGCATACGGTATGTTGTATACAGAGCTACGATTATATATCCACAATGGCATACGGTATGTTGTATACAGAGCCACGAGCATCTATCCACAACGGCATATGGTATATTGTATACAGAGCTACGAGCATCTATCCACAACGGAATATGGTATATTGTATACAGAGCTACGAGCATCTATCCTCAACGGCATGCGGTATATTGTATACAGAGTTACGGAAATCTATTATCAATTGCATACGCAGGGGTCCAAGTGGTTTTTGATTACTAAAAAGTAGGAAAAGTAGGACATTTTCGTTGAAAATTAAGATATTTCCTTTGAAAAGTAGGACATTTCCGTTGAAAATAATTAGGATTTACTAACAAGTATGACAATCTAAGATTACTGAAAAATAGGTATTACAAATTTGTTTGCTTTTAATGCAGGATAATAATAACAACCGGTCTATTAAATCATTTAATAGAAATAAACGTAATAACGGACAGTGCTTATTTGACTAAAAATAACTTATTACACGTATATTTACTTATTGTGAAATCCCCAACCAAGAAGCCAGTTAAAGTTCTAGCTGAGAAGGATATCCTAAAATGACCTTTCAGGGACTTGTATCTTGATGAGAGCATTAATTTAAGTGATCAATCAATTTACCAGTGTGTACATGTAATATGCACAATTTAAGTGTTAAATAACCTTTAATATTAGTACTTTATAGGATTTTAAATATTGCATAACTAGAAATAGTGCTAAGTGTAGTCCATCCTCAAAGTGTAAAGACACTGTGGATACATGTCACTGAGATAAGCAACACAACAAACACAATTTCACAACAAAATTTAAAAAAATGAACACATCTGATCTTATAAATATTCAGCGCATTACATTAAAAATACTCCCGTTGCAGCAAACCTGCGTACTCAGCGAATTTCCAATGTATATATATGTATCTTAATACCAAATAAAGCCACATACCAAGTTTCGTCAATATACATTCATAAATAAACGATTTGTGACATTTTAATTATTCTCCATAAGAATAACATGACGGCTGAGTATGCAGGTTTGCTGAAGCAAGGAACACAAAAAATGGGATTTTATACAAATATCAATATAACTCAAGTAGGTAAAGCCACATACCAAATTTGATTGATTTATGTTCATAATTAAGGGAGATAACACATTACTTATTATCCATAATAATAATAACATGGGGGCTGAGTACGCAGGATTGCTGCTACGAGAACTATCGGCCAAAAAATGTTTTTGTTAGTCCAAATATCAATAAACCACAACGATATGAAGCAATATACCAAGTTTTATCAGCGTAAGTTGATAAATAAGCGAGATATACAATTTTTATTTTTCTCCATAAGAATAACATTGGACAACGTACTGTGTTTAGCACTTCCAATATCTCTGAAACCATTTGACGTAGAGCAATGATAAAAACACCAAATTGTGCGTATTTTTAAACTGATTCCAATATAAAAAAACTAAAATTTAACCTTTTCAAAAATTTATGTAAGATCTCAAAAAACCCATTGTTGGGGTAGGAAACCCCCAAAAATACCCATTCGGATAGGTCGATCTGTCTGGTTTTCGAACTAATCATAAATGTTGCTTTACACGTTTATACCAAATTTCGTCAAAATCGGATTATTTTTACGAGAGTTATCGTGCTCAAGGACAGACAGACACACACACACACACACACACACACACACACACACACACACACACACACACACACACACACACACACACACACACAAACACACACACACACACACACACACACACACACACACACACACACACACACACACACACCACACATATATATATATATATATATATATATATATATATATATATATATATATATATATATATATATATACAGTTTTGAACGAATGGTGTTTTTGGCATCTGGGGACCTCAACACGAAAAGTTATCATGGTCCCAGGCCTAGGTCTTATCATACCGACTATGGTAATAGCTTCTTCCCTATAGGGGAAATTCGCTAAAATAGCTACCCATAACAAAAGAGGGATTAATTGGTAATGAGCGTTGCAACTTTTATGTTACGTACTAAAACAAATGGTTGAATAGTAGGAAAAGTAGGACAAATTTGTAAAAAGTAGGACTTTTCCACAGAGCTAAGAGCATCTATCCACAACGGCATACGGTATGTTGTATACAGAGCTAAGAGCATCTATCCACAACGGCATACGGTATGTTGTATACAGAGCTAAGAGCATCTATCCACAACGGCATACGGTATGTTGTATACAGAGCTAAGAGCATCTATCCACAACGGCATACGGTATGTTGTATATAGAGAGCTAAGAGCATCTATCCACAACGGCATACGGTACCTATGTTGTATACAGAGCTAAGAGCATCTATCCACAACGGCATACGGTATGTTGTATACAGAGCTAACAGCATCTATCCACAACGGCATACGGTACCTATGTTGTATACAGAGCTAAGAGCATCTATCCACAACGGCATACGGTATGTTGTATACAGAGCTAAGAGCATCTATCCTCAACGGCATACGGTATGTTGTATACAGAGCTAAGAGCATCTATCCACAACGGCATACGGTATGTTGTATACAGAGCTAAGAGCATCTATCCATAACGGCATACGGCATGTTGTGTACAGAGCTAAGAGCATCTATCCACAACGGCATACGGTATGTTGTGTACAGAGCTAAGAGCATCTATCCACAACGGCATACGGTATGTTGTGTACAGAGCTAAGAGCATCTATCCACAACGGCATACGGTATGTTGTATACAGAGCTAAGAGCATCTATCCACAACGGCATACGGTATATTGTATACAGAGCTAAGAGCATCTATCCACAACGGCATACGGTATGTTGTATACAGAGCTAAAAGCATCTATCAACAACGGCATACGGTATGTTGTTTACAGAGCTAAGAGCATCTATCCACAACGGCATACGGTATGTTGTATACAGAGCTAAGAGCATCTATCCACAACGGCATACGGTATATTGTATACAGAGCTAAGAGCATCTATCCACAACGGCATGCGGTATATTGTATACAGAACTAAGAGCATCTATCCACAACGGCAGATACGGTATGTTTTATACAGAGCTAAGAGCATCTATCCACAACGGCATACGGTATGTTGTATACAGAGCTAAGAGCATCTATCCACAACGGCATACGTTATGTTGTATACAGAGCTAAGAGCATCTATCCACAACGGCATACGGGATGTTGTATACAGAGCTAAGAGCATCTATCCACAACGGCAGATACGGTATGTTGTATACAGAGCTAAGAGTATCTATCCACAACGGCATACGGTATGTTGTATACAGAGCTAAGAGCATCTATCCACAACGGCATATGGTATATTGTATACAGAGCTAAGAGCATCTATCCACAACGGCATGCGGTATGTTGTATACAGAGCTAAGAGCATCCATCCACACAACGGCAGATACGGTATATTGTATACGAGTAACGAAAATCTATTCACAATGACATAGGCCACAGTCCTGCGATATATTGAGTACGAATTCCGAGTCTCTAACCACAAAGAAATGCGGTAATAACACTTTACTATGATGCAAGTAATACGTAAAATCGTGATTTATTTTTCTCACAAAAATTTATGACAATCATACAAATTTATTTAAATCCAGCAATGGGCCTTAGTAAAAATATTAAAATACTGTCGAATGTTTCCTCTAAAGGTTCAAAACTAGATACTGCATAGAAAGGAGGAAGGCCGATAAAATTAGAACGGATAAGAGGTGCATATTTTACTGGAGTGGCGAGTACTTCATCGTAAATATAGAAGTCGAGTCTGTTGGGACGAGGGTCGGTAAACAACAGAGGTTGTAGCATCTTGTTTAAAGTCAAACTATAAACCGAAATTGTCTTATGATCTGGATTGATATCAGGATCAAATTACTGTTCTAAATTATAAAATTATCGCTGATGGTTCACACTAATAATTAAGAAGGTTAACACTTTGTTAGTCTTTCATTTTAAAACTGACCTTCAGGGTGTTTCGCAACCATTGGATCAAACTTTACCAATTATTCAGATGATCAAAACTAGCAAATGATACATAGCAGTGTTAAGCTGGGTTTTCCTAGGCGCGGAACTTTTCGGCAGCGGAGAGCGGAGAACGCTGGCCTCCTCCTCATCATTTTATCAAATGGCGCTGTTTTCCGAGACAGCGGAATTGTTCCGCGCCGCTTCGCTCCCGGAGCAGAGGAGTCCGCTCTCCGTCGCGGAATAGTGTTGAGGTTTTGTGTTGTTACAGTTACAGATTGAGTTCGGGTGAATTTAGGGCGTCAGATTACGAGAAACTTGTTGAATGAATACAAGCTATCCAGGTATACGAACAGTACACACAGACACGACAGGTATGATAACGAACAGATAATTAAATCATTACACAAATAAACGTACTTTTAAAATAACATAACATTTGTTATGTACAGTATACATAACAATGTACTGTTGTTTTAGCTTAAATAGTAGTTAGTTTTATTGTGTTTTAAAATGTAAAATCTAAATTGTTTAAAACTGAAAAAAAAACAAATTATAACCTTTTCTTTCTGTTCTTTTACATATTATTGCTATACGACAATTGGTTGAGGATATATTGAAAATACTAAGCACAGTAAGTTGTGTGTTGATATAGGCCGACGTTTAAGAACATATTATTTTAAGGGTGCGCCCTACCCAGATTGAATTCATTGTTGTTTAGCGCCGCGCCGGCGCCGCCAACAAGCAGGGCCATGCATATTTACGCTTGCAGACCATTTTGTTCTCCTCGATCGCACTGTTATTTTACAGATTTCTACCAAAATATTTGCAGTTTCACACTTTCCAGATTCCAATCTAGGGATCATACGGTTCCTTTTCTCCAAAATAATTTTTCTCCATACGTTAGGAATCTTTAGAAAAACGCTTAATTTGAGAACATTACTAATGGCCTACCACTTATTTTGAATTAAAATCACGATTTTTAAATCGTATGATCTCTAGATGAACATTTATTGAATTAAATAACATCAAATTATTTTTAATTGGTTAACAATTTAGCCTACAATGAGGGAGATGCAAACCCCTTACTTGAGCGTGCGGAAAGGAGGTACGGCGCACCCTTAATTGTCATTGGTGTTATTCCCTCAACAGTCACAATCAAAATAAGCTAGTTTATTCCGCAGTCGGTCGCCGAAAAAGTCCGCGTCTAGGAAAATAGAGTTCCGCTGAGCTGAAACTATGAGCGGAGAATCTCCGCGTTCCGCGCTCCACTGCCGAAAAGTTCCGCGCCTATAGGAAAACCTGGCTTTAATGTGTCCTACTTGATCAGTTTTCGGTCTGGAAGTCTGTGTGTCAAGTATTTTCCCTAAAGATCGTTCCATATATATTTCACTCAATTTATTTCGGAGTTGGTAAAACAAGATTAATTAGTAAATTAACTATGGTAAACTCCTTAAAATTCCAAGGAATCAACGTTTTTTCTCGATTACTACCCATTACAGGAATCGCGCCGTTCAGCGAGGCTGCGTCATGAGTCATGAGTCACCACCGCTCAGTTGTTATGCGGCCCTCGGTGTCGCCGTTACATACAATTGAATTAACCGATGTTTCGACACGGAATGTCCATGTCCTCGGGTTTTTTATCGAGATGCCGATCAGAGCGGTGGCTGGGCGTGTTTTATGGGCCAGAAAAGAAATTAATCGTCGGGAAAGAGTCGGAATAAGAGCCACAAAAAGCGGATGGAAATTCAACTTACGAGACGAGAGGGCCGCCACAAAAGAATACAAATGTAAAATGGTGGTCGGTGTGAAAGAAATTATTTACAGCCATACTAATTTCGAGGCGTGCGGAATTGCGAGCGTTTAAAACGGTATTCGAACGCGTGTCTTTATTGGTCTCGTAAATGTCGCGTCGCAAAACGCGTTTCACACCTTCCACACGTGGTTTCGCCGGGAACTATAAAAACTCGGGTTTTATTTTATGTCTGTAAAAAATTTAGAGGTGCTGTCATTCCGAATTAATTTTTATTTTAGTCCCACCCGATCTCTGACGGGGTGGATGGGGGCGGGTGAGGGAGGGCGTGTGAAAGTAAGAATTTGGGGTTAGAGGACAGTGAAATCCTAACTGTTTCAAAATAGAGGTATTAATTTATTCGTTAGGGGTGGAATAATTATTACATTGATATTAAAATTGTTTTATTATATCAAAATAGTTAATTTTATTTATACAAATATGTTGACTACTAATTACAGCTTTATTGGTAGGCCTACTTTTTTAATGTGGGTCCAAGGTCCAAATAACGATCCCTTCAATAGATGTTGTAAGGCTGCTGATTAAAATCTTACATTAAAAGATAGCTGTTTTAAAATGTCCAGAATAACGATTTTATGAGATGTAAAATTGTTTAAATTAGAATGTTTTAGGTTTAATTATTACAGGATAGTTTATCGAGATATCCAGGAACACCTAATTAAACATAGACAAATGGAACTGATAACCAACATGAAATCTTTTGATTTATTTATCAATATTTTGATTTATTTTTATTAATCTAATTATCTGCCACCAGTGCGCTAGGAACACTCCTGTTCAGATATGTGCTAAGTAGTTACTTCCGTGAAACAGCCGCAGCTAGTTTAACTTGCGGGGCTTGATACCTTAGACGCTTCAGCTGCTTTTGGAACGAATTGCTACAGCGCCAGCGCTAGAATAACCTCTAGTTTTGAAAAGCAGTAGGAAGCGGAAGCGGAACTGAATTCCTGTTCAAGTTGGAACAGTTGTAATTGTTTCCACTCCCGGAACAAAGTAGTTGCAGCTGCAGCGTAGTCTATCTTCCTTTCCCCATCAAAGTACCAATAACAATACACTTGACTAAATAGCTGCAATCCTAATAAATAGTTGTAACACTATTTTACTAAAATTACGAAAATATCAACAATGATTTGATTAATTTGAGAGTTTCCTATTGACAGATTGATGGACTTTTTATGTATAACTTTCAGTTCAGATTTGTTTTGGCGAATTTCCCCAATAGGGAAGAAGCTATTACCGTAGTCGGCATGGTAAGACCTAGGCCCGGGACCATGATAACTTTTAGTTTTGCGGTCCCCAGACCCCAAAAACACCATTCGTTCGAAACTGTATATATATATATATATATATGCCCGTGCGCACGATAACTGTCGTAAAAATGATCAGATTTTGATGAAACTTGGTATAAACGTGTAAAGCAACATTTATGACTTTAAGTTTGAAAACCAGCCAGATCGCTCCATCCGAAGGGGTATTTGGGGGGGGTTTGTACCCCAAAAATGGGGTTTTTGAATGTTTTACATATAATTTTTGAAATAGTCAAATTTTAGTTTTTACCATTGGATTCAGCTTAAAAAACACACAATTTGGTATTTTGATCATTCCTCTACGTTAATTGGTTACCGAGATATTGAAAGTGCTAAACACAGTACGTTGTCTAATGCTATTCTTATGGAGGAAAAGAAAAATTTTATATCTCGCTTATTTATGAACGTATACTGACGAAACTTGGTATACGGCTTCATCTCGTTGTGGTCTATTGATATTTGCTCAAAAAAAACATTTTTTCCAAGGGCTCCCATAGCAGAAAACCTGCGTACTCAGCTCCAATGTTATTCTTATGGAGAATAATTAAATGCTCTGTCTCCCTTAATTAGGAACATAAATGAATAAAAACTGATATACGACTTCACCTAGTTGAGTTATATTGATATTAGCATAAAAAAACATTTTTTGTGTTCCTTGTTGCAGCAAACCTACGTACTCAGCCCCAATGTTATTCTTATGGAGAATAATTAAAATTATATATATATATATATATATATATATATATATATATATATATATATATCGCTTATTTGTGAATATATTTTGTTGAAACTTGGTAAGTGGCTTTTTGTAGTATTAAGACATTATATGTCCATTGAAAATTCGCTGAGTATGCAGGTTTGCTGCGACGGGGGAAGTTAATATTTCTTTCAATTTGTTTTTCAATTCAAGTTCAACCCCGGTTTAACATTCTATGGATTTCATTAGAGCTACAATACCTAATCACTATCTGTGTAAAAATATTTATAATTTTTCAGTTATGACTCAACAAAAATGACAAGCTTTTCTTGAAGAGGGTTTTGATTTTTTTTATAATTACCACCAAGTTCACGTAGTTACACATTTGTTTTAATCAACGGTACGTTTACGAAAACCATGATGGTGCATTTTACATTTCCCCACCCATGGCGTACTTATTTTTCTTTGTCCTTGGACTAAAGTTGCCACACCTTCTAGTATTTGCAGTATTATTCAGTTTATATTATAAACTATTCACAGCTTTCCTGGTACTTCAAGGTTGATAGGCGTACCCTAATTATTAGAACACTGTAATATTTTTCTAATTTACGACCCTAGTAGTTTTACTAGGGTCCATTTGGAAACAAACGTTTTAATTTATTCATGCTATTTGCCTCCTGGATTGATTCTATGACTTAAAAAATAAGGTTACATACCTTGTCGTCATCAATCCACTAGTTTATAAGATTACTAGTTTCGGGACTAGTTTTGTCCCATTATCAAATCTTTCAGTATCACAGAATAAAATACTGTCATCGTCTTGAGTTTAAAAACATTTCAACATTAAACACAAACTTGTTGACACATAGAAACATTACATTTAAAAATTTTACAATAAGTTTACACTTTATTTCCCATGTGTGGCCGGCCAAGGACAAGAGCAGACTGACAAACAGGAACAGTGCAGAGCAAAAATGATGGTTTAACCAATGCTCACTTGGGGACTTTGACCTTGTAGAAGCCTGGACAGCTGATTATTGTTTTGACTATTTCGTATTCTATTGTGCAACCTTTCTATCCTGTCAAATAAAATTTTTGAACCAGAATTTAATTTTTCATTTAATACATCATTTGATGAATTTTTTGTACTTTTGTATATTTCATAATTTTCAAGTGCATTCATTAAAGGTCCTTTGGTGCAGTTATGCAATATTTCCAAATTTTCTCTACAGTTGTTAATACCCATGGTTTTCTTCTATTAAATGTTCAGCAAATGTGGACCGTTGCGATTTAAATTTAGGTTTCATCTAAATTCATTTCATTCATTAATTCATTCATTTCATCTAAATTTCGATGATTAGATAACCTTTATCCTTTGATTTTATATTACAATTAAGTTGTTGTTCCAATTTTCCAGAAGTTTTGCATGCCAAAGTTATGTTTTGTTTTTTTAGTTAATTTTTTAAAGTATAATGTAGATACTGGTTACAGGAGCACTATCATTGATGACTTTAGCAGAAAAGTAAAGTTAAAAAACAAGAAGTTAAACCAGATAGCACATTTTTTTCAATTGAGTTCGCCCACAATCTACATTATACTTTTAAAAATGAACTAAAAAAGCAAAACATCACTTTGGCATGCAAAACTTCTGGAAAATTGGAACAACAACTTAATTGTAATATAAAATCAAAGGATAAAGGTGATGGATTGGATGACACTGGTATACAGTATATAGATTGAATTGCAACGAATGCCCAAAATTCTATATAGGACAGACAGGACGATCTTTTAAAAAAAGTTTCATTGAACACATCCCGAAACCTAAATTGAAATATATACAAAAGTACAAAAAATTCACCAAATGATGTATTAAATGAAAAATGAAATTCTGGTTCAAATATTTTATTTGACAGGATATAAAAGTTGCACAAAAGAATAGGAAGTAGTCAAAACAATAATCAGCTGTCCAGGCTTCTACAAGGTCAAAGTCCCCAAGTGGGATGTGGTTAAACCATCATGTTTGCCCTGCACTGTTCCTGTTTGTCAGTCTGCTCGGCTCTTGTCCTTGGCCGGCCACACATGGGAAATAAAGTGTAAACTTATTGTAAAATTTGTAAATGTAATGCTTCTATGTGTCATACAAGTTTGTGTTTAGTGTTGAAATGTCGATGACAGTATTTTATTCTGTGATACTGCAAGATTTGATAATGGGACAAAACTAGTCCCGAAACAAGTAATCTTATAAACTAGTGGATTGATGACGACAAGGTATGTAACCTTATTTTTTAAGTCAAACGTTTTAACTTCGGAATAAGATTGTGCATTTCACATCAATGGTATTTATAAGATTTTAAGCTTTTCAGACATCTGAACCATGTCGTAGCCTATTTTATTTCACCTTAAAACTTGCAAATAAAAACGATTAATTTATAAGGTTTTTATTGGTCACTATCAGTTTGTGGTCAGTAATGTTATGTTTCGATATCTAATATATGTGTTATTTGTTTAATCCAATCACACAAAATAGACTAAAATTATTTTAATTACTTGTAAAAATTGAAATTAAAACTTACCGTTTGTGTGCAGCCTTTCAAACTCTTCGCTGGCAGTTAAGCCTAGCTTGACTTCTAGTGCAGATTGTTTCAAAATTAGAAGCAGATCGAGCAAAACGTGGTTTCTTTGTTTAACATTCATTGTTGACGATGATGTGTTTGTTTAACATTCATTGTTGGCGATGGTGAGTTTGCTGATTAAGAAATTAAAATATTGCGGGTATTTGCCATCACTGAATAGAAAACAAGTTTCGCTAAGTTCCGTAATCTGAAATCTGATCCCGTTTTCAGGGCAGAAGAATACATTGAACATTACAAAATTAGGAGCACAATCCAGGCAATGCTTGAAGTAAATTACAAAAAAACTAAAACAAAGAACTGTGTAATACACAAAATGAAGCCATCAAACAAAAACATAACAGGCCAAACAAACAGCGAACTCGCAGTACAGAATAGTGAGATGGCTTTCTGTTTTGGCCTAATGGTTCACCTTCAACTGCTTTTAAAGTTTTCCGTTTTCTTACGTTTTTGCTTGTTTGTGATTCATTCAATAATTACCTGGATTGAGCCACTAAATTTGTTAGTGAATGTCCTATGGAAAGTGAAATATTAGCACGGTGAAACAAACCCGGGACCACGATAGAAGTTCCTAACGTGACCCCCTGAACACGTTTTGGGGGGTCGTTCAAAATGTTATATATACTTATTTAATAGGCGAGCAGGTTTTTTGTGACAATCACTCCTCCTAAAATACTGAACCGATTTTCATATTTTTGGTGTCATTGGAAAGAGCCTAACGTGAAGTTGTGTAGGAAACATTTTTTATAGATAAATAATCTGTGAGTGAGGCCCTGAGGCCCCTTAAAGTTGAGTTTTTTCCCATAAGCTTAGCATTGGGAAATAACTATAAGTTTTAAGCAATCAGCTGGACAGAGTAAACACAGATAATCAGCAGGCTATGCTGGCTTTGGAACGGTAACACTTTATTTATAAGGGAATGTCAGTATAATATTACGTAGTGATCGCGAGCGAAGTCGCGACAGGCTACTAGTATATATATATATATATATATATATATATATATATATATATATATATATATATATATGTGTGTGTGTGTGTGTGTGTTTGCAATCCAGAGGTCACATTTATTTTCCGATTTACTTCAAATTTAGTATGGACGTTCCTTTCTGTAATCAGTTGGACAAGTTCGTTGGGCAAAACAATTAGAAAACTCTAAACCCCCTTTTTGGGGATTAATATTTCAAATTTCGAGTTTTTGGGCCCAAGAAGGTAAAAATAATGCATTTAAAAAGGTACGAATTAGTGAGGTGAAAGTTTTAAAGCCATCTTTCGTCATTCTAGCATAAATATTTACTTAAAGTTATTAAAGAAAATTTGTATCAACTGAACACAGTACGTTGTCTTATTGGGGTTTTACATTAGAAAAGCCTGTTATTCATTTGTTGGTGTACTTTTGTTATCCCCAGCAACCTCACGCCTACTGTAAAGCCTGACTGGACCTTCTCATAACCTTATAATGCGCAAAATTGTATTCCCAGCATTGCAGGTAAATGAAACCAGGAGCATCAGATCAGCCAAAAAATCAATGTTTTCAGATGTCAATAAAAATTGGAATAAATGTATGTTTTTAAACTTATTTTGAGTTTTAAAAGTTTTGTAAATGGAAATTCACTTCCCTAATGTCAGCGTGCTGCGTGCGAACTCGTTTTGCTGTATGTATTATTCTCACCTACAAACGGGGTCAGATTCTTAGTTACGAAACTTTTGTTTTCTAATCTGTAATGACAAATACCCGCAAAATATCTTAAATTACCAAAACGTGTATGACTAAATGGACTAAATAGTATGAAAATTGCAAAAAAATTGTTTCTTAGCAACGGGTTGAAACTGATTATTGTTTTATTATTTATAAAATAAATATAAAAATACAAAATGTAAAAGCTAGTTGCTCCTTGTAGGCCTTCTCTGTGAATATAGAGCGTAGCAAAGAATTTGAGTATAAATCAATTCAATGTTCATTTGATTTTGTCGAGCTCAACACGTTTCAACGCAGTTTTTGAGACTTCTAATACCATGTACAAGATGTTGACAACTTGTAAACCAACCGGCAACTTTAGGGTCTGCTCTCAATGTTATGGGCCAAGTCTGAAGTCGTCAGAGGCAATTACGATTGCAAAATCAGAATTGATATTAGGTACTCGAGTTAACTATAGAATAAGCAATGTACGTAATTCAACTTTTAAATCTACCGATAAAACAAATGTACCTTTAAATTTATTAAATTTTATTTTTGTCATAAAACTTTATTTTACTACCGTACAAACATTGCTCTAACCTCCTTCGATTGTAGTATAAATTGCCGTATCATCTTTGGCCAGATTATAAATAACATGGTCTCGGGCCTAAGTCTTTACCAAGTCACATACGGTAATTGCTCCTTATAGACTCTAAGGGAAATTGTAATTTTAATCTTGAGCCTTTTAGTTATTTTGACGTTTTATACATCAGAGAAGTCTAAAACCCGGTATTTAAAAGATTGCTGTCAGTCTGATACACATTATTGCTTTTATGAATTTTATAAAATCGTTTTCACATTGTTCTCATTGGCTGTGAGAAACACTTTCAAATTATCGTATCTGCCTCGTCGGCCCCCTGCTAGACTGCTCTCTAGGTCCGGCCATGCCTGATTTGTACTATTGAGCCGTCTGGCCATGGCAGGATATTAAACTATTCTTATCCCCGACAGAACTGGTATAATTGCACGAGTACATGAAAGTTAAGGCGTCCTCGAGCACAGGATTGCAATGAGTAAGTAGCATACCCGGCCCGCAGCTGCACAGAGTAATCGGACTGCGAGTGAGTAAGCGGTGTACTCGAGGACGGAAGAGAAGGAGTCGAGTACTTCGAGTACAAGGAGTGTACTTGAGTACGCTTATGAATCACTATGGATTCTCGACTGGCACATTAGTTTAAGCTTTCAATTGTGGTTGAACAATTAAATGGAAGAATCGAATGGGAAAGAAATTTATGTTTTCCAAACCCCAAAAATATAATTTAGACGCTAAAGCTTTCAAATAACACATACACAATCATTCAAGACCTAATAGTTTCGCGAGTATCTCACAAACATCCCCTTATTTTTTAAATATAATATTTAGCTGACCAACGCCGTCCCAGGCTCCTCGCCACATTCCCACTGTAATCTCACCGTGGGGTGGGCCGCCGCCTCACACGCCCGAGCGCCGCGAACGTGTGACCTTGATGGCGAGCCGCTGTTTACAAATAAATGTTCCGCGGAAGGCCATCGCTGCCTTCCTCCTCGCGATGTTGCAAAGCCGCTCCGGTTGCAACACTACTACAGTAGTCACCGTTGCTACAGCTTCGCTGTAATCGCTGAACCGCGCGCTGAGCTTTACCGGAATGCCAGGCGGTGATCAGCATTCCGAGAACAATGCTGGTGTCATTTGCATACCAGACGTTTCCGTGTTGGCTAGAAGGACAGGAAGACTTTTTATGTTTACGTAGTTTTCGGTCGCATTAGAAATGTCTTTTGAGCTCGTAAATGATATTTCAAAACACCCGGGATGAAATGTATCACTACTTAAGTGGCTGATACATAAATAAGTAGTAATAAAATCAATTGGTTATGATATGATGAGTGTTGGGCAATCATTCCGTATAAGTAAGCCTCCGGACTGTAATGAACCCGATAAGAAAAATCTGAGGACCAATCCTATGCAGAATGGCAATCGCCATGACATTTATTTTAACTCGTTTAAAGATACGTTTATGTAAAACAGTTCGTTGCTTTGCAAGTGTATAGAGTCAATGTTGATTAATCTTTAGAAGGGGCTTCAGTCACGAAACCTTTAGCGTTTCTACCTGTTCTACCTGCAATGTTAACTGAAAGCTCGTTCCTCCTAATGGATTATTAAATATCGTTGATTTATGGCTGTTTTAAATAGAAACACAATACATAGCGATTTCAGTGACCAAAATTGGATATCATAAATAATTGTTCAGTAAAAACCAAAATATTATTTTTTTATTTTTGTATGGATGAACTTTATGCGACACCGAAATTCTGCTCACGGAAATCGCTAGGTACTTTTTGGTAAACAATTTCGAATAATCCGTTGAGCAGGAGCGGGCTGAAGTTAACATTACCCGATGGGAGAGGCAGGTTGAACAAGCCGGTGACTAAAGCAACACCCCGGCTTCCACAAGAAGGAAGCCAGCCAGAACGAACCTGAAACACATGAAACCAGATACAAAGACCAAATAACAAACAGGACCACGCAGTTTAAAAGCGATATAACCCCAAAAACCCCAAAAATCATTTTATTGTGGATACTAGGTATGGCCTTAATATTAACTTTTTAAGGTATTTTTTTTTTATTTGTGTATTTGTGTATTTGTGTGATCTTTTTTTGGGATTGGGTGTCCGGGGGGGGGGGGACACTGTGTTTTCTGTGTTTACTGTTTTTCATGGTATACCTGTTGGGGTACTGGAGCCCCCTCTTCTCTTAATGAAGTTATCAAGTACACATTATTTAATCTAGTGTTAGTTATAAATTTGTAATTACAGAGAGTCGTGTAGAGAATCCTTCAGGACGCTCAAATTTATGACTCAGCCGAGTTTGTACATATTTGAAATGATCATGTTTTGCTATTTCAAGTGTACACTCACTAAAGGCCGGGACGCCTACGAGACTAGAAACTACAGAGTTGCCCTACACAGACACTCCACGTTCCTGAAAATTTGCCGTCGCAAATAGACGTGAGGTTTTTTTAATAAACGGCCTGAAACATTAAAGTGATTAGGAATACAAGTGTGTTTAAATCTTCTTCGAGGAGCTACCTTGTATCGAATGTATTTTACACGATAGAGGGGGTTCATAGACCACAGATCTGCTCTGTTAAGAGGGGGCTCCAGTCCTCTGCGTCTACCTCCTTCTCCCATAAGACCAATGTTAACTTTCAAAGTCCGTCCCTCCTCAACGGTTTGTCCGAAATTGATTATTTATGGTTCGTTTTGAAGATCAAAAATATATCTAGCGATTTCAGTAAGCAGCATTTCGTTATCATAAATAGTTCGCGCATAAAAAATCGTAAATATTGAATATTTTGGAATTTTATTGAGCGATTATCATTAGCGATATCGAAATCTTGCTTACTGAAATCGCTAGGTATATTTTTTCTCTTTAAAATGAGCCATAAATCAACGATACCCAATAATATACTCGTTGATACCCGTTGAGGAGGAACGGGCTTTGAAAGTTAACAATGGTCTTATGGGCGAAGCAGGTAGAAACGCGAAAAGTTTTGTGACTGGAGCAGTAACTGCGAAATGTGAAAATGGTGGAAATCGGGAATGTTAAGGTTTTGTTTGTCTATTTTGTATGATATAAAGCTGTTATACTTTTGCTATGTATACCATATTAATCTAGGTAATTAGATAAAAAATCTGCATTTAATTTACTTAGTTTACACATATTTTGTATTTTTATTTTCAGTTACTGCTGTTATTTACTATATTACCAAGCCAAAAAGCAGTAACTGCTATGTTACGTCTTTTGGCTTTATTAAAACAACATTGAATAGTTACGAGATTATAGCAAAATGCTGCAACTACGGTTTTAAATGGGAAAGAGGGTTGCTAGATAAAAAACAAAATATCAAGGTTCAATTTTATTTAAACTAGTCCTAGATCAAACAATGGTTTAAAAATATTAAAGTTAGAAAGTATTACAGTTAAAAAGTGTTACAGTTAATTAGTATCATTAAGGTATGGCCAAACCTTTTATGATAAGAAATATTAGAAAGTGTTTCAGAAGAAAAAAAATGTAATTTGTAAGAGCCTTCTCAGGACATGCACACCTGAGAGCCAGCGCGATGAAACGCGGTCGCTTTCCTCAGCGGTGCGGCCGGCGTTGCCGATACCATTTCAACGCCAATAACTCCAACAACCGAAGTTAAAGTGCGCGGGGTATAATGTGGGCTTTTCCGTTGGTGATTTGAAACTTTTATGCCACTAATACTACAATTTAACAAAAAATACTGAACATTATTGAGTTTGGTGTTAAGATTTTAAAATTAATATTCATTAATATATTTTTACTGTTTTTTTAATGCCTTCAAAATACACCACAAGGATCTTTAGAATACATGTATGTACAGTACCCAAATACTGTTGTGAAAGCCATCTTTAAAAGTTATCCCCTTAAGGTTTCAGTGATCCTGATGTAAAAAAACAAACGGTCTACAAAGGAAAAATCCAATTACAGAAACACAAGAGATATCAACGTACAGTATACACTATTATATAAATACATTTTATTGGCGATACTACTTACTAACTTATGTAAGTGGCACAACTATGAATAGTTCAGAATGTGAAACATAAAGTTGACTGCTATCAGAATAGAGTGACAGGGTCATGCCAATTATAATAAAATATAGGAATAAAATAATTGTTTGGTTTTACAAAAAATATAGTTTTATGCGCTAGGATTTAATACAAAGGACTCACGTATTCTGCACAAATATACACAAACTTAAGGTACTACTTGAGAAACCCGACGTGGCACTAGCAAAATATGGTTTTTTAAGGGCTTTCAAACATATTGACTGGAATAAAACTGTATTTTTGGACGAGACATGGATTAATAAAAACACTACGAAAACTACAGGGCTGACTGATGAAACTGTACAGGGTAGTCTGAGGGCACTAATTGGGAACGGAAGTAGAATTATTGTTTGTCATGCTGGATCATCAAAAAGATGGATTAAGTCTAAACCACTTATATTTGGTTCGAAAAATACTAAAAACTACCATGAGGAGATGAAACTCCAAAACATTTGAAAAATAGTTTCAAGACTCCCTGCTTCCCAGCATTAAAAGTGGAAGCTCGATAGTAATCAGCTGGTAATGAGTAAGAACAATGTCAAACGAGTTCGCACGCAGCACGCTGACGTGAGGGAAGTGAATTTCCACATAAAAACTTTTAAAACTCAAAATTAGTGTAAAAACATACTAGTATTCCAATTTGTATTGAAATCTGAAAACATTGATTTTTTGGCTGTTCTGATGCTCCTGGTTTAATTTACCTGCAAAGCTGGGAATACAATTTTGCGCATTATAATCTTAGGAGAAGGTCCAGTCAGGCTTGAAAGTAGGCGTGAGGTTGCTGGGGATGATAAAAGTACTCTAAGAAAGGAGTAGCAGGCTTTTCTAGTGTAAAACCCCCATAAGACAACGTACTGTGTTTAGTCGAAACACATTTTCTTTAATAACTCGGTAAATATTTATGCTAGAATGACGAGAGAGGGCTTAAAACTTTTTATCTCACTAATTCCCATCTTTTTACATGCATTAATTTTACATTTGGGGCTTTTTAGACCCTTTTTGGGCCCAAAACCTCGAAATTTGAAAGATTAATCCCCAAAAAATGGGTTTGGAGTTTTACGATTCCTTTGCCCAACGAACTTGTCCAACTGATTTCAGAAAGGAACGTCCCTACCAAATTTGAAGTTAATCGGACAAAAAATGCGTCCGCTAGAGTGCAAACACACACATATATATATATACAATTTTGAATGACCCCCCAAAACGTGTTCAGGGGGTCACGTTAGGAACTTCTATGGTGGTCCCGGGCTTAAGTTTCACCGTGCGGGTCTTGCTAATAGCTCACTTTCCAAAGGAAATTCACTAACAACATTGAACAATACTAGTCGTTTCCAGTAAATAATATTAACTACATTTCAACATGATTTAATAATTTAAATTGCCTTTTATTTTGTCATTACAATCAGTGAAAGAATACATTTAAAATTAAAATTTTAAAAGCTCAACATTGTTTTAATAGAGGTTTTAACAGAATACTGGCAACAGTCAACATTTTCAGCGCTCTTTTGACACTCTAAATAATAAATTCTTCCCACACTGTTTTTAGTGAACACTCTATTGTCTTTAGCAAGATGCCCTTGGTTTCTTTGTTCCTTAACGTTTATGTTCAGTTGCTCAAAAGCACAGCATCTTGACATTGCTACATACAATGGCCCCATGTTGAAAGCAGGGCTCTGGTAGACAAATACAAACTTTTTCCAGTGTCTGTCCTTGACTTTTAGCGAATTCCCCCTATAGGGAAGAAGCTGTTACCGTAGTCGGCATGGTAAGACCTAGGCCCGGGACCATGATAACTTTTCGTTTTGAGGTCCCTAGACCCCAAAAACACCATTCGTTAGAGACTGTATACATATTTCATAACAGAATTTATATATATATATATATATGTGTCCGTGAGTACGATAACTCTCGTAAAAATGACCCGATTTTGATGAAACTTGGTAGAAACGTGTAAAGCAACATTTATGGCTGAGTTCGAAAACCAGCCAGATCGCTCTATCCGAAGGGGTATTTTGGGGGGTTTTGTACCCTAAAAATGGTTTTTTTTGAATTTTTTACATATAATTTTTGAAAAAGTCAAATTTTAGTTTTCACCATTGGATTCAGCTTAAAAAAACACACTATTTTGTATTTTGATCATTCCTCTACGTCAATTGGTTACCGAGATATTGAAAGTGCTAAACACAGTACGTTGTCTAAAATGTTGTTCTTATGGAGGAAAAGACAATTTTTATATCTTGCTTATTTGTGAACGTATACTGACGAAACTTGGTACACAGCTTTATCTCGTTGTGGTCTATTGATATTTGCTCCAAACAAATATTTTTTGCCAAAGGCTCCCGTAGCAACGAACCTGCGTACTCAGCCCCCATGTTATTCTTATGGAGAATAATTAAATACTCTGTCTTCCTTAATCATGAACATAAATGAATAAAAACTGGTATACGATTTCATCTAGTTGAGTTATATTGATATTAGCATAAAAACCCATTTTTGTGTTCCTTGTTGCAGCAAACCTGAGTACTCAGCCCCAATGTTATTCTTATGGAGAATAATTAAATACTCTGTCTCCCTTAATCATGAACATAAATGAATAAAAACTGGTATACGACCTCACCTAGTTGAGTTATATTGATATTAGCATAAAACCCATTTTTTGTGTTCCTTGTTGCAGCAAACCTGCGTACTCAGCCCCAATGTTATTCTTATGGAGAATAATTAAAATGGTATATATCGCTTATTTGTGAATATATTTTTATGAAACTTGGTAAGTGGTTTATGTAGTATTAAGACATTTATATATCCATTGGAAATTCGCTGAGTATGCAGGTTTGCTACGACGGGGGTATTTGTTATGGTTTTGGCAAAGGTAATTCGGCATGGGAACTGGCGACGTTTGAATTTTAGAAGACAATTTCCCTCTGACGGTTCTAAACTTAATTGGGATGGTAATACCCGTTTTCTAGCCAAACTTCCAGTATTAATTGTCCATGTAATGTTGGTTACGACTTACAATCAAGTTCTATAAATTAGGATGACAATGTGGTGTTTCAAGATAGGTAGGTTTCAATAGGTTATTGTGATATAACCATGACTCCTATAGAAATTGAAATTTTGTTCAAAATGTTCGAAATAACGTACTGATTTTGAAAATAATATTTTTTCCCCGCGTAAAAGTCGGGAAAACCGGGAAATTGGTAAAAACGGGAAAAAATATTTTCCCCCGGAATATAGTGATGTGGGTACTCAAATTGTGTGGAATTTCACCCTGAACACGAATATGAAACCCGTTTCACGATTTAATATTTTATAAGCGAGTATTGTCAAAAACCTGTAAAATCAACACAATCTAGGGGCCCGGTGGGATTCCGGGGTAATTGGATCGGGAATTTTCTTCAGACTAGGTTAAATTTAATACAAGCAAAATTTCCCCGAAATCGGAAAATATTCCCTAAAACGGTGAATTTTCCCTAAAACGGGAAATTTGCCCTAAAACGGGAAATCTTCCCTAGAAAGGGAATTTTTTCCCTTAAACGGGAATCCATTTATACAGTGCTCTGCGGAGTTAGGTTAGGTTAGCTTATGATAGATATACACAAATTATTTACATAATACTGTACACTACAGCAAATTTGTATTTATACCTAACCTAACCTAACCAAACTGAATACAAATTCGCTATTTCAGGTAAATAATTTGTGTATATTTATCATAACCTGACCTAACCTAACTCCGCAGAGCGCTGTATAGGGGAATTCCCGTTTAAAGGAAAATTTCCCATTTTAGGGAAAATTCCCGTTTTAGGGGACATTTCCTGAAAAAGGGAAAATTTCCCATACAGCGCTCTGCGGAGTTAGGTTAGGTCAGGTTATGATAAATATACACAAACTATTTACCTGAAACAGCAAATTTGTATTTAGTTTGGTTAGGTTAGATTATGATGAAAAATACAAATTTGCTGTAGTGTATTATGTAAATAATTTGTGTATATCTATCATAATTCTAAGGAAGATTTCCCGTTTTAGGGAAAATTCCCCGATTTAGGGAACATTTTCTGATTTAGGGGAAATTTTCCTTTTATTAAATTTAACCTAGTCTGAAGACAATTCTCCATCAAATTACCCCGGAATCCCACCGGGCCCCCTAGATTGTGTTTATTTTACAGGTTTTTGACGATAACTCGCTTATAAAATGTTAAATCGTAAAACGGGTTTCATATTCGTGTTCAGGGTAAAATTCCACACAATTTGAGTACCCACATCACTATATTCCGGGGAAAACGTTTTTTTACCGTTTTTCACATTTTCCCGGTTTTCTCTACTTTTCCGCGGGAAAAAATTTTTATTTTCAAAATCAGTACGTTATTTAGAACGTTTTGAAAAAATTTCAATTTCTATAGGAGTAATAGGTAACGATTACCCAAGAATAACACTTCCATTATGGCAACACAGGAAACTTTTATTAGTTTAACAAATAAACAGTTTGGCATTAAGTAAGTACACTCCTCGGAAAGATTTCCTATGTCAAAATAGTCTGTTGCCACAGCATCTGTCCGTGCAATATTAAATAATCTCATAACATTTCTTTAGATGTTAAAAACCGGAACAGGTACATTTTCACGATTTACTCTCATATTATTTCTGTTGTTAATAGGTCGCCGATTTGCAAACACTGGATTATGTCTTCTGGGTAGCATTTTACAACAAGTCATAAGGCACATTTACAATTTAAAATATCTATAAAATGTTAAAATACAACATATCTTATTACATAATCACAATGAAATAAACTAAAATAAAATGAATTTTACTCCCTAACACTCTGAATGAAACTGCATGCTAATAAACTAACTATCCCATTTTGTTAAGTCATCGTTGTATTTGAAAGTAAACTGATAAGTAAAAAGAAAAAGTAAATATCAAAATGACAGAAGGGAGACAGGTTGTTTTTATGAAGACAGCTGTTTGTATTCATGAAATGAATCATATGTTAGGTAAACTTACTAAAATTTGTCTTATATTTAAAATACATGGAAACTTTAAAGTCCAATGGGGCGAATCACATTGAACTGAGGGCGACAACAATTATTACATGACTTCTATAGAGAAATACATTTAATTTGACACCTCAATCATCAAAATCGGTTCATAAATAAAAGAGTTTTGCTGTACACAAGAAATTCCTTAGGGAATTAGTATAATAGATAGTATATTTCGCACCAAGGGCCAAAAGTAGGGTTTTGCTGTCCCGAGATCGTGTTTTATAAACATTCGAGGGCTATGCAAAACCCTTTCGGCAGAGGTGCGAACGCTATTTTTCACCATACTACACTATGAAATAAACACTATAAAATACAAATGTGAATATTTATTTTAAAATTAACATCCTATAAACGAAACTATGAGGTTACGAATTGTTATCTTTCTATTTTACCTTTGTCACTATTTACATAATAATCGAAAGTACAGCTGTGATTATTTGAAAACTTAAATCCTCAGGGATGTTGGTCATTTTAGCGAATTTCCCCTATAGGGAAGAAGCTATTACCGTAGACGGCATGGCAAGACCTAGGCCCGGGACCATGATAACTTTTCGTTTTGAGGTCCCCAGACCCCAAAAACACCATTTGTTCGATACTGTACACACACACACACACACGCACACACACACACATATATATATATATGTATATATTATATGTGTCCGTGAGCACGATAACTCTCGTAAAAATGATACGATTTTGATTACATTTGGTATAAACATGTAAAGCAACATTTATGACTTAAAGTCCGAAAATCAGCCATATCACTCAATCCAAAGGGGTATTTTGGGGGGGTTTTTTGAATTTTTTACATATAATTTTTTAAATAGTCAAATTTTAGTTTTTACCATAAAAAACACACAGTTTGGTATTTTGATCATTCCTCGACGTCAATTAGTTACCGAGATATTGAAAGTGCTAAACACAGTACGTTGTCTAATGTTATTCTTATGGAGGAAAAGAACAATTTTATATCTCGAACGACGACGAAACGAAACCGATGACGAAACTTGGTATAGCCTACGGCTTCATCTGGTTGTGGTCTATTGATATTTGCTCAAATATTTTTTTGCCAAAGGCTCCCGTAGCAGCGAACCTGCGTACTCAGCCCCCATGTTATTCTTATGGAGAATAATTAAATGCTATGTGTCCCTTAATTATGATCATAAATGAATAAAAACTGGTGTACGACTTCACCTAGTTGAGTTATATTGAAATTAGCATAAAAACCGATTTTTTGTGTTCCTTGTTGCAGCAAACCTGCGTACTCAGCCCCAATGTTATTCTTATGCAATTTCGGACTAAAAACAGTTAGTTAATAATAAAACAGATAGTTGTGTATTGCAGAATAGTACAATGTTTTGAATTTTGTTGTTATTTTTACCATAGTTTCAACCAAAGAACACAAAATAGTATGCACGTATTAACCAGGTAACGACGTGTTCGCTTGGAAACATGTTGGCAACACTGGCTAAATAGATCAGATGATTTTCGGCCCTAGGGCGGAAAAACTCTACTTTCGGTATTCAAATGACGTTCCGAAAATAGGTGAGCGTGGTATGATGAAATAGTATATTTCGGACCAAGGGCCGAAAGTGGGGTTTTGCTGGCCCGAGATCGTGTTTTATGACCGAGACGAAGTCGAGGTCATAAATCGTTCGAGGGCTATGCAAAACCCTTTCGGCAGAGGTGTGAACGCTATTTTTCACCATACTACAATTATTAACGGGTTAAATGTGATCGGTCATAAAACACGAGCGGCCTCATGCAATCTCGGACTAAAAACATTTAACCAGTAAACAAATCATCGATGGTACAATGTTTTTAATTTGATTGTTATTTGTTCCAGTGTTTCAACCAAAGAACACAAAATAGTGTGCATGTATTAACCAGGTAACGTCGTGTACGCTTGAAAACAAGTTGGCAACACTGGCTAAATAGATCAGCTGACTTTCGGCCCTAGGGCCGAAAATTTTCGGCTCTTGGGCGGAAAAACTCTACTTTCGGTATTCAAATGACGTTCCGAAAACAGGTTATTACAGCGTAGTGTGGTGAAAAATAATTGGTTCTGTTAAAAGCATGTGATACTTTATTCTGCCTAAAGGTAAATATCTGTCTCATTTAATGTTTTAGGTCTGTTACTTAAAACAGATGATCTTTGTTGTTGTTTACTTTTTTTGTTGGTACTCAAAGTTTTGTAAAATAAAGTGTGTGTTATCAAAAAATCTCGTATAAATAATTTACTAGTATCTTATTTGTGACCACATCATTGCATATTTAAATATCTACCCTTCTTAATCAGGTTCAAAGTTAGTTTTTTCCTTTTATTTAATACTAGCTGATGTATCCGATCTTCGCACAGGTGTTTTCTTTACCCGTTCTATAGTCAATGCAATTTGTATTTCAGTTAGCTTGAAACAGATGTTCTTTCTTCTGCTATTTAAGCTGTCAAATGGAAGTATCCACAGTTGTTAGCATTACAGTTTCTGAATGTTTACTTTCTTCTGAAATGTATAAACATTGAAACTTAGGACGTTCACGGGGCGTAGCCCGAGCAATGGCGGATTTAAGCATTTCCGCCTAAGGACTATTAGGAAATTTGCCGCCCTGCCCCCACCCCCTATAATCTTTGCCCTTTTCGCCGCCCAAGTTTACCCACATGTTATATATCTTGTTTGGTTATTTTGTGACACGTGACAGTGTCTAAAGAAGTTACGAATTAACTGACTGTGAAAAGTTTAAGAAATTTCTGTTATTTACTAGTTGAAAAAACAGTAAAATAATGTATAATTGACTTTATTCACATTAACACAGTTTAATATTCAATATAGCCTACTCATTGAAAATCAGCGCTAGAGACAAATGTTGGTGTTAAAAGCAGTGATACTTTTAATAACAAGAAAATCCTCCAACAAAGGCCTAAAACTCCCTTCTTATACTTCATCAAAACATTATTTTTTACACCAACGCATTGACTACTGAAAATTATAATAAATAAACTATAAATAAGATATGATGACAAGGTAAGGCTAGAGAGCCTTAAAATTCGTAATTCGGACCATTAGCCTCAAAATTATGACTATTTTAATCCTGAATTAGTGCTTTTCAATACAGTTTTTCAAATTTTGTAATTTATTCTTTCATACAAAGAATTGTTCATATGTTTTAGACGATCAGAATATAAAATTAATTGATGTTGTCACATGAATGTATTCTTCATAAAACTCTACACATATTCAATCACTTCTTCTAGTTTCACCTCCATGATGTTGTAGATCCAATGAATTAAAATATAATACCTACAGGAGTCACTACTCTCTGACAAATAATCTTCAAAAAGCGTGCCGTCATATTTGGTATTTTGTCCTGTTGTGGTGCCAACTTAACTTGTTCGTGGGACGGTGTCATTCGATGTACAAGGCGGCTTGTTTTTAACATTATAACTAAAGCCTTATTAAAAGGGTGTTTTCATTCAACTAATATCATAACTTTGCTTCGAGATAAACAATAAAATTACATATAACATATGTCTTAAGATTATAAAGTTAAGTTTAACATCATGATTTGCCTAAAATGCGACAAGATATTAATTTAAAGCCTTCAAATATCACAATTTTTCATTTAATGAAGTGGGACCGTCCCACCCAAAAAATATATATAGAGGTCTCGCCTGGAGTAAAAAACAGGCCTACATGCTGACCACCATTTTGACCCTCTGTCAACTATGCTCCCATGGCAATAACCAATCAAATCCTCTCTTCACAAATTATGTTAGTCTTTGTCTTTGGTCAGATGTTTTGTTTAAAAAATATCCTCCAGAATGAACGATTCTGTGTGTAGACCTTGTTTTTATTTAGTTTGTTTTAGTTTAAACCCTTTTCTTCTCTTTTTTTTCAAAAGAAACATTTTATTAAGTTCATTTTAGTTTTCAAAATAGCCTCAAGGTGTCTCTGATTAGGGCGAACCTACTATGTTATTATTAATGTTTTCCATCCTTCTTAATTAATAATTCTACGTATAATGTAAATACGTTGAACCAGAAATAAATTATGTACAACAACAAAAAATGTGTGGTAGCCTTTGATGGTAAGTATAAGACAGCTAAAATAACTTTCTTTGAAAATGAATCGACAATATCATCTTCTATATAAATAAAATTAGAGTTTTGTCTGTACATTGCTTGGAATTATGAAATTTATTTTTACGTTTCATACCATAGGAAAGCAGAAACGCGACTTATCTCAATTTCTTTCTGTCGGTGACGCTCAAGGACGGGTTTTTGTTCGCTTTTCACGGGAAAACGGGTGCACTGACATTGATGAAATTCGTTTCTTTGTTCTATACATGCGTGAGAAGGTTTTAGGCTACTTTAAACTGGCATACGCCTTTTGTTAAAATAATAGCGGCCGCTCTAAAACGTGATTTCGTGCGATTTTGGACACGTGCGATGTCCCCCCATTTTATATTTTTGCCCCCCCAGATTTTATATTTTTTGCCCCTCCATTTTAAATTTTTGCTCCCCCCGATTTTTATTTTAACTACCCCCCCATTTTATATTTTTGCCACCCCCCAATTATATTTTGTTGCCCCCCTTCCCCTCCCCGGTATTTTTTAATTGTTTGTACTTGAATTCTTTTATTTCTAAAAGTGGATCCAAAATGTTACGTGTACCGATTTGGAGTGACAAACCACATGCCGTTTACTCCTCGACAGAGTTCATCGACTTAGCAACAGTACACTACCCGAACTATCTGCCAGTATATTTCGTTGACTTTGATTTAATTGTACATTAAACGTGTACAATGTAATTTTGATACTATAAAATCATGTGGATTGTTATTTGCTTTAGTTAATCTACCATTTATATACAACCCGTACGAAGGACGGATGAAAACACAGCTAGTTTTCGGCTAAATTTTGTTATTGTCATCTCAAATCCGATTGTTGCAACATTTCTCAGCCGTGTGCCTTATTGATATTGTGTAAAATATAATTTTAATGCTATGCGAATGTACGGGTAAACTTGGAAGTCCGTGAGTTGGACGTAGACATAGTGGCGCAGTGCTTGATGTAGTTCGTGGCTTGCCGCCCTTTCTCTGTAGCGTAATGGTCTTGTCGCTAGTACGGATGAATGACAAATGCATTATGACCGTTTTGAGGAACTGCAGTGTGAGGGACTGGCAAGCGTAATACATTAGTCTCTGATTACTACCTTTACCTTTAAAAGGGCGGCACACCGTCATTGTCATCCGTTGTCGTCAAAATGTCCCCCGTTTCAACATTTCTTTTGTAAACAACTTATCAATTTTGTGCAAATTTGCCGCCCCTAAAAACTTGCCGCCTTGGGCTACAGCCCGTATAGCCCTCCCCTAAATCCGCCACTGAGCCCGTGGGGATTTTAAGGAAGTGAATAGGTCAAAGTGTTGCATGCGGGTTCAAGATCTACCTATGTGTAAAGTTTCAGCCTAGTCGGTTCAGTAGTTTTTGCGTTTACCCGGAACATCAGACAGATAGACAGACAGACAGACAGAAACCACCTCATCTTTATAATATTATAGACTATGTTATGAACAATCAACAAAACCTCACACACACACTTTTAACTAAGCTTGATATTAAGACAAAGTGCAGTAAGTACAAATCTTGAGTAAATTTCCAAGTAAAAGAGCAGTAAGTGGCATGCCCATAGACAGAAATCAGTCACTACAGTGCTTTCTTGCTTGGTGCACGTTAGCTGCTGCCTTTTGCCTATGTAATTAATGAATATTGGTGTAGATACTGCAACATGATAAATCTGTATCTCCTAGGCGATTGAAGATACGACTTTTTGGGTTGTTTTTTTTTTTAATTCCTCAGGGTCAAAAACATAGGAATACATGTATATCTCAAAATGTGAAAATTTGTCAGTTACTGCCTTCTGGCTTACCAGGGCAGAGATAAAAGTGGAAATTAATTTTATAGAACATTATATTTTTAATGAATAACTAGCTGTTCCCGCAGGCTTCTCCCCGCAAATAATTCTTAATATATAAAAACTGACAGTTTTATGTGCTGCATTCTGTGGTTATCCCGTGGAACTACTACGAATCAAGATCAGCTGTTTTAGTATTTTCATCAGCTCAAACTTAAAGTGTGAATTTCCATAAGAATAACACAGGATTGGAACTTTGACTCCCCGTGGGGCGGAGCCCTATGGGATTTTTTTAAACCCTTTCCTAGTGAGCACCTAAGACCCAAGAGGAAGGTATGTTCCAAATTCATTGCAATCAGTTGTGTGGTTTTTGAGATTTCGTCATGAGTGAGTGAGTCAGTCAGTCAGTGGTATTTGAGTTTTATATATCTACATATTTTAAAAAATCCTGCTTTTTGTTCACCCACTTCCTGAAGTTAATACTTAACTGATTTTGATGATTCTTTTTTTAATTGAAAGATAATTTCAAGTTTTAAGTTATTGTCGAGCCAGAATTTCGATTTAGGCCCCAGGGCTCTGCCCTGCAGCTTCTTAAGATTTACTTTTATTTTTAGGTAATTCCATATGTATTCCCAAGTGTGTATCGTAGAATGTAAATTATCGTGGACCAGGCAAATTAGAGTAAGAATATATGGTGAGCAATGGCGGCCAAATAAATTGACAGTTGAGGGCGTAGTTTACCGGGCCATCAACCGAGACCAGCCAATAGTAAACGTGCTGCATTGCCAAAACTCCACACCAGCCGATCGGAATAACATTAAAGTGATATTTTTCTATGACAAAATGGCAACAGTGACAGCGTACAGCCGTGCTATTTGTTTCAGCCCAAATGTCAAGTTATTTGGCCACTTTTATAAGAGTCACCTGTAATAGCGGGCAATCAAGTTGCCAGTTGAGAGTGTGGTTTGCCGGGCTATCAACCAAGATCAACCAATAGTAAACGTGCTGCATTGCCAAAACTCCACACCAGCTGATCGGAATCACATTAAAGTGATATTTTTCTATGACAAAATGGCAACTCTGACAGCGTAGAACCATGCTATTGGCTACAGCCCAACTGATAACTTAATTGGCCGCTATTTTAATGCTAGTTGTGGCACGGCTGACACGTATATCGTTATGTTTCAGGAGTCAGCGATGAGTTCCACGTTGGTGGCGAGCCTGCTTCTCGCCTCTCAGCTGACCTTCCTGGTGTCCTGCCAGCAGCGCGAACACAAGGTATGCCAGTCACTCGGCCGAGCTAGTAACTAGTAACTTAAACTAGAATTGTCCATGCGCAGTTTGCGCATATAACAGGTCCGCCCATCACTAGTAGTGACAGAGACCGGTAGTTTCTCCGGCCCGGCGCTGCGATGTGACGTAGCGACCGGATGTATGTAGGAGTCGCCTCATACAGGTGTGTTGTTGTGATAGTAATCAGCCACTCAGCGCTGCAGCAGCCTATAGCAGCCCACAGAAACTGGCTCGATATTCCTTTCCACAAGTCATCCAATTGTTCAACACTGGTCATCGAAAAGCAATGATCTCCAAATGATTTGCTCAAGTTATTTTACTTCAACGATCCGTATGATCGTTTCACGTACGATCGTGTACCTTTCACAGACTGTCGGTCTTTAAAAAAAATCTTTTTACGCCGGTTTAAAATTTTATAAAATGATGCCTAACTTTATTTCATTCATTATTGACGACAAAAAATGTAAAGCAACACATAAGAATTATCTGATTGTGCATTGTTTTTATTCTGTGGAAAGTATTGTTGAACACCTCAGGCAATGTAACCCCCTGTGTGACTCTCTGACCCCTCCCCTCCCAACCAATCATATTCTACAGTGGCTGAACTACTTCAGCACTCTGATCTGTTCAACGCCATCGAGCCTATGAATGGAAACAACAAGTAACAAGTGATACAAGTTAAACAATTAACGTAAAGCATTTTAGCATACTGTGTATCTTTTAAGTTTATTTCTGTACCAATTATAGTCTAAAACTAGTCTACGTCTCAAAAATCGAGACAACTTATCCCGTTTCAAGCGAAACACACACACATAAATATATATATATATATATATATATATATATATATATATATATATATATATATATATATATTTAAATCCTACACTCCACTCTAATGCACGAGCAATGTCCGCGTGCAAAGTGGATTTCGGCATTTCGCGGAAGGATTTCGCTTACTTTGGAAATAGCGACCTCTTACTTTAATTTTGACCTCTGAAATTGATTGGCAAAATCCTTGACCCCAGAAAAAACGTATTTGAAAATTAAAAACTTAACAGCTGATAAAAATAACCAGTGAGCTGCCAAAGTAAACACCCGCGTGGTGAAGGATAAGATTTTTCTCTAAACAAAGCTTGGCCCCCAGATACTCACCATAAACGAGTTATTTTTAACGTAAATTACTGCCGTACTAATCACTAGGCCTACGGTTTTCGGGAGGAGTTCATAAATCCACTGCTTTATGACCTTTTAATAATTCAATTTCCATTCCCTAAAATAAACATAAAAAACGCAGGTACCACACAGAAATACTCGTCCACGTTCAATATATATCTCTGTCATGAAATTAACAACGATTTTATAAAGTATGGCATTACTTTATTCTCGCAGTTCCATCATTATCCTGGACCCTTCCAGGTGTAAAACGCTTAGCATTTGACGTCATATTTTTATACCAATTAAATATCGAAACAGATTTGCTGGGTAAAAAATAGTAATAACATTGAGTTTACTAAAACATTATAAACACACGGTCGTAGCTATCCCCAACACCGCACCGGCGCCGTGTGCACGCGCAACTTTTATGATCCAGTTCTGGTTTTTGGATGACTCAAGGCACGGGAAGTACAAAGAGTTACAGGGAGCTCCTGCAGTTTTCTGATACCGTTGTGCGAGCTCCCCGAGCTCTTCAACTCTACGTTTGCGTGCAATCGTTCGAAGGGGCGCTTAATAGTTATTTATTTATTTATTTACAATCATCACATTACATCAAATATACTTGACAGGTGATTAGTCCAAGATTCTTAATCTACAACCATTAGAGTATAAGAAATATATATCCCAACCAACAATTCACTCTCCTTCCAGGTATTCATCCAGTGAATAAATCGCCTACTCCAATAGAAATTTTTTCAAAGATATTTTAAATTTAGAATAACCCCGTTGCAGCAAACCTGCGTACTCAGCGAATTTCCGATGAATATATATGTCTTAATTACACATTAAACCACTTACTAGGATTCATAAGAAATACGTTCACAAATAAGCGATATTTAAATATGAATTATTCTCCATAAGAAAAACATTGGATTTGAGTACGCAGGTTTGCTGCCACAAGGAACAAAAAATAATGGGTTGTTATGCAAATATCAATAGAACTCATCTAAATTAAGTCACATACCAAGTTTCATTCATATACTTTCATAAATAAGGGATATGTAACATTTTAATTACTCTCCATAAGAATAACATGAGGACCGAGTACCTAGGTTTGCTGCTACGGAAACCATAGGCGAACAATTTTTTTGTACAAACAACAATAAACCACAACCAGATGAAGCCATATATCCAAGTCAAAATCCATCGCGCTAAACTGACGACCTTCGCTACACTACACTGGCAGGCTCGATCCGCAGTTCGACCGTGTATGAACGCCTCCCAACTTCCAACCTGACATCCAACCCAACGTCGAAACCCAATGGCTTGGCCAACATGCTCGAACGTGTATGGGTAGCTTTAGGGCTAACATCCCTTTTGTTCAAAGCCAAAGTTCCAGCGTAAACCTTCAGCATATTGACTCAACTAATTAGTTACCATATTATTTCATTCAACCAATTCGACCCCCAATGTAGTACATGTTTCTAACAGTTGTAAAATTAAACAGAGGCAAATGGACATAGATAATTTGCTTTCCAGCTAAATTTGAATTGATTGCAAAATCCACAGGTGGAATCTTATACTGCAGCTAAAAAATTGTAAACACAAGGGCTTACTTTATAAATATCTAGATGCAATTCAAGCATTCAAGGCTTCACCTGTGAATGAAACATTCGTGTGCACTTCATTATAGAGTTAACCTTCTCAACTATTTCGAATCATGAACATCCAGTTCATTAACCATCTGATCAAATTGAAGTTCACAGAGTTTACAATCACCACCTTACTTTTGTAATCGTATAGATTTACCTTCAATTGTTCAAGTTACAATAAAAACATATAGGCCTCCTACTAAAAATGTGAAAGGTAACTTCGCTTTAAAAGTGTTCATAGTTTAAGATTATATTCTTGCCTATTTAGATCTACTCACCGTGATATTAAATATAATAAAATTAATAATCAACATAATTTTCCTGTCCAGGTACACAACATAGTGCTGTACCCCCACAAACACTCATGGTGTAAAACAACACCAATCAAACAAGTAGTAGCCTATCCCGGCTGTGACTCCATAGAAGTAGAGAACAACGTGTGTGTAGGAGGCTGCTTCAGCTACAGCATCCCTCGCACCATACCCAGCAGTCCCGGTGAGGTGGTGCCCTACTGTGACTCTTGCCAACCTAGCACCCACTCGTGGAGACAGGTTGGTACCACTGTGGTGTGTAGTGTTAGATATTAAACGTGTATGCAAGAGGCTGCTTCAGCTGCAGCATCCCTCGCACCATACCCAGCAGTCCCGGTGAGGTGGTGCTCTCCTGTGACTCTTGCCAACCTAGCACCCACTCTTGGAGACAGGTTGGTACCACTGTGGTGTATAGTGTTAGATACACAACGTGTATGCAAGAGGCTGCTTCAGCTGCAGCATCCCTCGCACCATACCCAGCAGCCCCGGTGAGGTGGTGCCCTACTGTGACTCTTGCCAACCTAGCACCCACTCGTGGAGACAGGTTGGTACCACTGTGGTGTGTAGTGTTAGATATTAAACGTGTATGCAAGAGGCTGCTTCAGCTGCAGCATCCCTCGCACCATACCCAGCAGTCCCGGTGAGGTGGTGCTCTCCTGTGACTCTTGCCAACCTAGCACCCACTCGTGGAGACAGGTTGGTACCACTGTGGTGTGTAGTGTTAGATACACAACGTGTATGCAAGAGGCTGCTTCAGCTGCAGCATCCCTCGCACCATACCCAGCAGCCCCGGTGAGGTGGTGCCCTACTGTGACTCTTGCCAACCTAGCACCCACTCGTGGAGACAGGTTGGTACCACTGTGGTGTGTAGTGTTAGATACACAACGTGTATGCAAAAGGCTGCTTCAGCTGCAGCATCCCTCGCACCATACCCAGCAGCCCCGGTGAGGTGGTGCCCTACTGTGACTCTTGCCAACCTAGCACCCACTCGTGGAGACAGGTTGGTACCACTGTGGTGTGTAGTGTTAGATATTAAATGTGTATGCAAGAGGCTGCTTCAGCTGCAGCATCCCTCGCACCATACCCAGCAGTCCCGGTGAGGTGGTGCTCTACTGTGACTCTTGCCAACCTAGCACCCACTCGTGGAGACAGGTTGGTACCACTGTGGTGTGTAGTGTTAGATACACAACGTGTATGCAAGAGGCTGCTTCAGCTGCAGCATCCCTCGCACCATACCCAGCAGTCCCGGTGAGGTGGTGCCCTACTGTGACTCTTGCCAACCTAGCGCCCACTCAGGGAGACAGGTTGGTACCACTGTGGTGTGTAGTGTTAGATACACAACGTGTATGTAGGAGGGTGCTTCAGCTACAGCATCCCTCGCACCATACCCAGCAACCTCGATGAGGTGGTGCCCTACTGTGACTCTTGCCAACCTAGCGCCCACTCGGGGAGACAGGTTGGTACCACTGTGGTGTGTAGTGTTAGATACACAACGTGTATGCAAGAGGCTGCTATTCTCAGCAGTTTTAGTTTACTTTTGCACAATATATCGCAGGGATAATCTTTAATTACGCCCTTCATATTATATTTGGTGTTGACACAGTAAAAACCTTCAACAGCAATGCAACTAATGACAAATCATCCAAAATGATATGTTTTTATGAACAGTTCGCAATTAAACCACGCAATTAAACCACGTGGTTTTTAAGGCTTCATATTGCAGAAGAAGCCTGAGAGGGATAGTTTACAAGATTTTAGCAATTGGGGGAACACTTACTGTCCCCCTGTTATCCCTACATGCAAAAAACATTTTTTCAGGATGCTTTGTCCATGGCTGAGCTTTAAAATGTTAACATGAAGTATTGACTCTTGTTTTCCATGCAAAACGTTAATTCCCTTATTCACATCACTGTCCTGTAGGTGGCGCTCAACTGTTCCTCAGGCGAGTACGAGGGGGAGAGCCTGACCAAGATGGTGCAGATCATCGAGAACTGCACGTGCGCCAAGTGCAGCGGCCAGGGGGAGGGCGAGGGGCCAGGGGGCGAGAGTGGGACAGAGGTGGAGGGCGATGATAGGCCAGAGAAGCCTCAGCTTATGGACATTATGGACACCACGCCCCTCAAGTATGGCAACTACACTATACTGTCCAACCAGACCAATGACAACGACACGTTTATTAACCACAGGTTAGAAAATAGATTTTTGGCGATTATATTTATGACTCAATTAATTGTTACTGGATGTTACAATTCCATAGCTTAATTTAATTCATCATTCACCTGAAAAAAAAACATCCCATCCCTTGGTTTAGAGACAAAATATTTATTTTGCTTTTACCTTTCTGAACTCACAACATGAATACTGTCTGACCCATGATTATAAATAATCTTTTTCAGCGTCTTTCGTGTATATGTACAGAACGGTAAGGATGTTATAGTGAACAGAAATAATTCCTCCATTTTTTTACTGAATGAGATGGTTGAAGTATCAAAAAAATTACCCTAACCCGAAGAGGTGAAAAAAGGTTTTTTCACTACACTACTATGAGTTCAGCTGTTTTCGTTATGTGTTTACAACCTGCGAAACATCATATTTTCAACAGCTGTCTATTGTTTACTACCGAAAGTAACATTGTTTACAACCGAAAATTTTCCACTGTCAACAACTTAATAACCTAAACACATTCTTGCTATCGTTTCACCAACTGAAATGGAAGTGCCTGTTCCCTCGTCATTGAAAAGAAGAGCGGAGGAAGTGATTCATGATCTTCTTCCTAAAAAATCAAAGGAGAGATATAATGTAGAGTACGAGAAGTTTTGTTCGTGGCTGGAGACGGAAAATGTAGAACGTGGAACCGTAAGTGATGACATTATGCTGGTTTATTTGTCAGAGATTTCAAAGGTTAACAAGCCCACGACTTTGTGGAGCAAATTCTCAATGAAAAAAAGCAGTTTTAAAATCTTTGAAAATGTAGATTTTTCTACCTTTTCAAAAAGCATTAGTTTTTTGAAACGAAAATCAGATTATTATAAACCAACAAAATCAAATGTTTTTACCGCTGATCAAGTTTCCAAGTTCTTGATTGACTCTGATGACAAGGAATGGCTGCTTTGTAAAGTCATTCTAACTATTGGAGTGTTCGGAGCGTGCCGAAAAGATGATTTATTAAATTTGAAATTTAATGATGTTAAAGACAATGGTAATTACTTTACAGTTTTTGTTAAAGATGGAAAAACGCCTGTACACAGAAGTTTTGCCATAACTGACGAAGGATGCCCATACAAACCCTGCATGTTAATTCGCAAATACATGTCTATGCGTCCATCGTCCATGACAAGCGACAGGTTTTTTGTTGGTTATAGATATGGAAGATGTGTGGCTCAAAATGTTGGTGCTAATTCAATTGCAGCCGTGCCATGTAAGGTTGCTAAGTACTTAGGCCTTGAAAACCCTGAACAATACACAGGACACGCTCTTCGGCGAACATCAGCTTCCATGCTAGTTGAAGGAGGGGGTGACTTGCTTACACTAAAACGCCATGGGGGCTGGAAATCTTCTACTGTTGCTGAGGGATACGTAGAAGACTCAATTGCGAGAAAAATAGATGTGTCCCAAAAACTGTTTGCTCCATTAACTGCCTCTACCTCCACTGCAATCCTTGACTCAGCAAGCACAAGTAAACAAGAGGTCGATAAATATTTCAAGATTGATGATATTTTTGACGAAAGTGATGAGGAAAGTGATCATCAAACAAACAACAATATTTTGAATGTAATGAATAAAATTCCTAATAAAGGAATATCTATTTCTAATAACAAAAACTGTACAATTAATGTGAATTTTCAATTAAAATAGTAGACCTGGTTTTAAAACATGTTCTAATTTAATAAACAGTTAACATTCCAACAATGAGTTTTTATTCCGTAGTGTAGTGAAAAGTATCGTTCAAAACACGAGCGAAAGTGTTTTGCATATTCTCGACCATATTTGAAGTGCTCGATAAATCTCGCATTTCAAACATATGGTCTCGAACATGCAAATCCCTACTTTCCACTCTTGTTATGAAATATACTATTCAATTTTTATACTTTTAAAATTTTACTGAGAGAAAACTGTTACTGATCGATGTGTAGCGGAGCGCGGTAATTTTCCAAAAGTGACAAAAACACATTAAACTCAAATTACATACACAGTTTTCCTTTAACTAAAATATTTTGGATACCACAAACACACAAAAATTCACTTCACACATTTTGGCTGAATTCACGAGACTGAGGTAACAAACACAGATTCAGTTACCTTGATCCAAAGCAACCAATCAATCAGCTGTTTATTTCTACTTCATCGAGTGGAAAAGTAAGGCACAGCGAGCGAACAAGACTCTTTTGCTTACTAAACAGAAATTAGCTGTAAAAAAGCACTTCAGGCGAGGAAAAATTGTTTGTTAGCAATATAAAACAACTGAGATTGATTCATAACCTATATTATTTTGCTGAAACCTTGACACCTTTAATATTAATCTAAAACTCACCAAAGTTCCTTTGGTTGATGGTTGTAGCCGGTGTCAATGTGATGAATAATTGCGAGACCGGTTTCGGGTCAGTCACAACACATCTTCAGTCCCACTTATTCTCTATTAAAATTGTGGCCCACTTGCGCGGTTGTCGACATTGTCGACTTTGTGTTCGTGGTAAATGTCGACAACCGCGCAAGTAGGCTACAATTTAATAGAGGATAAGTGTGACTGACCCGAAACCAGTCTCGCAATTATTCATCATATTGACACCTTAAGGCTACAACAAAATGATTTTGGTGAGTTTTAGATTAACATAACCTATGATACCAAAATGTTCCACTATTCAGTTCATCTAGCGCTATTTTAGTCTGAATATTTATATGGACTGTATTATACAGTCCATAAAATACAGTGGACTGTAATACAGTGTATTACACTGTATTCAACTATAAAATAGATCTGTAAGTGGGCGGTACAGATGACCTAGGTACTCACCCTCTCTGTTGCAGGACCATGGTGCTCCTGGGAGAGCTGAGTGAGGGTGACGGGGAGGAGGTGGCCCAAGACCAAGTGGCACTCAAGGAGATCCTGCACCACGTGGAAGGAGACGACCACAAGATCAACGGAGTCATCTTGAAAGACTTTGTGCGAAAAGTATGTATTTTTATAACATGGTTAACACTTTTATTTGGTTTATGGTTTCCCTGACTTACCCTGACCAAAAAAGTTAATTTTCCCTGACTTTCCCTGACTCTCGGCTAAGAATGTGCACTTTATTTACAATAAATAATATTACTTTTTTTGGGCCCCCACCTTCCTCATAGCCATCCATTGCTCTCTCCATTTTATTAAATTTTGATCTTTACAGTTTGTTTTATATTTGTTGCCTTACCAGTTGCAATCATCCCGTTTTTGTAGTGGTCTTCGTTCCATCATAAAAACTGATTTAACAAAAATATAATAAGTTTTAATTTTTGCACAGTACTGCTTCGCGTTTACGATTAAATACAAACTTTCCCTGACTTTCAACATTTTTCAAACGTTTTCTTTGCTTTTAGCGAATTTCCCCTATGGGGAAAAAGCTGTTACCGTAGGTGACATAGTAAGACTTAAGCCCGAGATCATGATAACTTTTCGTTTTGAGGTCCCCAGATGCCAAAAACGCTATTCGTTGAAATTTATATACAGGGTGTCTCAAACCGATTGCAGACGAACCAATTGACCTAGAAGGATGAAATAAAATTATTTCCCACTAAATCGACCCCAAGGAATAACGTAAAAATATTTTTAGTTTGTTAAAACTACAGGGTGTTCCGAAAACTGAGGGTCACTAGTTCGAATCTCGGAATTTTAAAATATAAACATATGTCAAGTTATACATCATTTTAAAGCTCTACAACAGAGTAAAAGTTTGGTGGAATCAGAACTCACTTATATTTATCCGTTTCAAAATGGCGGCTATTTTCTCGAAAAAATACTGACATTTACGGAATACTCTGTATTAACCACAAAATTTGCTGAATGAAAAATTCTTCCTCGTATTAAACTCAGCGTTACCCTGATATGCTACATAACAGTATTTAAAACAAAATGCAAAATTACAAAACATACTATTTTTGAAAATGTTTATATGCCCAAAACTCCAAAAAGTCAAATAGTAACGTATGTCAAAAAGTATATCATCTTAAAGGTGAAAAGGTCTTAAAAATCCTAGCAACTTTAATACCAACCTTCTATCTCTTTTTTTTAAGCAATCAACAAAAATCATCATTTCTCCATATAAAATGCACGTAAGCTGTACATAACCCATTTATAAAAGAGGCCACAGAGTACTTGTAAGTGTTAAAAACAAATAGCATAATTTTATATGGGGAAATGATGATTTTTGTTGATTGCTTAAAAACAAAAAGAGATACAAGGTTGGTGTAAATTTTAAAGTTGCTAGGATTTTTAAGACCTTTAAGCTGATATACTTTTTGTCATATGTTACTATTTGACTTGTTGGAGTTTTGGGCATATAAACATTTTCAAAAATAGTATGTTTTGTAATATTGCATTTTGTTTTAAATACTGTCACGTAGTATATCAGGGTAACGCTGAGTTTAATATGAGTAAGAATTTTGAGTCAGAACAACGCTATGTTTTGTGGTTTAGCAAATACAGGGTATTCCGTAGATGTCAGTATTTTTGGAAAAAATGGCCGCCATTTTGAAACAGATAAATATAAATGAGTTCTGATTCCACAAAAATGTTAGTCTTTTGTAGAGCTTTAAAATCGTGTATAACTTGACATATGTTTATATTTGAAAATTCCTAGATTCAAACTAGTGACCTTCGGTTTTTGGAACACCCTGTATTTGTAACAAACTAAATATATTTTTACGTTATTCCTTGGGGTCGATCTAGTGGCAAATAATTTTACTTCATCCTTCTAGGTCAATAGGCTCGTCTGAAATCGGTTTGAGACACCTTAGGTGGGGATATATATATATATATATATATATATATATATATATATATATATATATATATATATATATATATATATATATATATATATATATTTATGTGTGTGTCAGTTACCTCAATAACTTTTGAAAGAAATGCTCGATTTTTATGAAATTTGGCACAAATGTGGAGACTTTATGACTTTGGGTTCGAAAATCAGATCGATCGAATTATGGGAAGGGGGTTTTAAATTTTACAATTTTTTTTATTTTTTACCATACAATTTTAGAAATACTCAGTTTTGGTTATAGCCATTTTATAGAGCTTAAAAAAAACAAATAATTTAGTAATATGAATCATTAACCTATCAGGTTTGCTGCAACAATAAATATAATAAATGTGTTTTTAAGCAATTATTAAGTGGTTGTGGAGAAAAGTCAACAAAATTCCCATGTTAATCTTATCGTTCTTTTTTCAATAGGTTTAGCTCTACACAACAATCATTTTGGTGTTTTAATTGTTGTTCTACGTCCAACAGTTGCACAGATATTTAAAGTGATAAACACAGTACGTTGTTCAATGTTATCCTTATAAAGTGTAAGAACAATTTTATATCTCGCTTATTTATGAATGTTTATTGATTAAACTTGGTATATGGCTTCAACTCTTTCTGGTATATTGATTTTTGTACCGAAAAAAGTTTTTCGTTGATTTTCCTCGAAGCAGCAAACTTGCATACTGGCCCCCATGTTATTCATATGGAGAATAAGTAACGTTTTATATCTCCCTTAGTTATGAACCTACATTAATAAAACTTGGTATGTAGCTCCACCTGGTTGAGTTATATTGATAATTGCACAAAAAACACATTTCTTATCTTCCTACTGTCAGCAAACCTGCGTACTCAGCCCTAATGTTATTCTTATAGAGAATAAATAAAATACTATATATCACTTATTTATGAATATATTTTTGTGAATCTTGGTAAGTGGCTCTATGTAGTAGTGAGACACATATATATGCATTGTAAATTTGCTGAGTACGCAGGTTTGCTGCGACGGGGTATTTCCCTGAATCATGTATAATGTAAGTTATTTTCTAACTCGATGTTTATAAGTACAATACAAATTGGTTGATCAATCCTCGTAAAATCGTTGGCTCAGAAAAATGAATCATTACGTCGCTATTTTACCCTTTGAGCGCCAAGAGCTGATAGTAATGGATTTTCAACCCGCCACCTAAAAACACTGTTATTAACAGTGTAAGCAATTGTCCCGATGCGAGCTCTGTCTATAGTGGTCTGACAAAGGGTGAAACCTTGTAGATATAAACGGGACTAACTCGTACTACGTGTACGGTATGATACCTTAAGGCCTGTTACAGCTGCTAGCCTATGGTTGGCTGAACGGTGTAAGGCGCTGTCCCTAGATAGTGAGTAGTGTTTGGATTGAGGGTTCGAATCAGGATGTCTGTGGCAGAGTTGAAGGGGACCTTTAGCAAATGATGGACGGCACAGATCCAAGTGAAGGGTGAATCAATACACTCACTCTTGCTTATTTTAAAGTCAATTAATTAAGAATTATTCATTATTTACTGTATCTTCATCACAAAACCAAGATGTGTTACAAATTTGAGGGTAGTTTTAAATGTGGCTTCTAAATGTTGTGCAATAGAGAAACTCAACATCTGTGGAATTACATTCCTGTATATGTGTGGGTTCTATGAGCATCAATTTAGGTGCAAGATCTATGACATATGTATGAGTAGTTGTTTATATCTTAGGTCCTACTTTGGTGTTTTCAAGAAAAAATATCATACAAAATATTAATTTTAGGCATTTAACCCATTGAGGTAATAATTTTATTCTATTTGCAGTATCCTATAACGGGAATTGATTGGTGCTGCACTCTAGTAGCAAAATATGTAACTAATGACCGCGGGCGTCTACGGTTCTATCCGCTAGGGGCGCGGACTGACTGAAAAACCTTAATATCGCCGCCAGGCCTTTGGTCGTGTTAGCTGAGTTGGCTACGTCGTGGAAACACCTTGGCCAGGTGGTGATACGATGTTCGTGGGTTCGATTCCCGCACACGACCAAAACTGACCAGTTGTGCAACTCTCAATGAGTTAACCGGTCTGTGGCAACGTTGGTGGGAGGGCCCAAGTAAAACAAACGGTGGCAGGCTTGCTTGGAAGTTGACGGGATCAGTTAATTCTTTGAGACTTGCACATGGTCAACACTGATTTTGCTAATTTTTAGTTATGTCTACTGTGTGTGTGTGTGTGCCAATGCGACTCTCTAAACTGAAAGAAAACAATATTTTAAACAAAATACGCCATTAATCCGTTTAAAAACACCAATTTTACACTCCAATTATAAAATTACAAGTAAGGAACGAGACCAGCTCGTATGTCTACGCCAATGGGTTAAAGGTGATTTTTAGTTTCAATAAATTTTGTTTTCACCTACACATAACCCAAAATGTCTATCAAAATTAATGTTTTTTTTAGAAAGGAGCAACCTATAAATATAAATTGATAAGACCTGAAGAATCTCATTGGCCCTGTTAATATTTCCCGAAATTGTCTATATTTATTTTGTATTTTCTCATAAATCAAAAACAAATTTTACTCGTGTACAAGATGAGTTACAAGAAAATTCAGGTTGTTTTTTATTCCTCTGAAATGTTAAACACGATGGATGATAAAACTACATTATAGGAATATGTTCTTCGTTTAAAATTCATTGTTGGTGATGGCGAATTTATGTTCTGGTTAGTTTATGTTTCTTGAAAGCACTATAGTAGGTAGGACCTAAGATATAAAGCAGCTTTCATCGATCTTCCACCAACATTGAGTTCATAGAACCCACACATATAAAGAAACGTAATGCTGCAAAGAACATAGGAATATTATTTGAGATGGCTTGTACTGTTTTGGCTCCGAACAAATCATTCTGCAAAGTAACTAGTTGAAGTTGTGCTAAATAATGTGAAAACTTGAATAAGAATTGTTTCACATTACTCTTTCAGGTTGAGGAAAGAGGACACATGAATATAAATTTGGAGCGTTTGCAGAGAGTGCTTGAAAAACTTGAGCACGCAGAGCACAAATATAAGAACGGCCATAGGCACCAACACATGATGGCGGGCCCACACCACTCGTTGGTAAGTTGAATTAAAAAAACTAAAAAAGTTCATTGTCCACTTACTTGTGTGTGGAATTATATATTTCCACTGTGTTGGTGATCATTTGTGGAGTGGGGCTGAACATTGCTGTTGACTACATCTCTAACACGTGAATAGTATTCACGTGACTAAACTCACTCATTGTAGTCAGTTTTCTCACTACAGTTTTGATTTCAAAGTATATAATTACATAAGGAAAAATAAATACCCCCGTCGCAGCAAACCTGCGTCCTCAGCGAATTTCTAATGCATAATATTTGTCTTAATACCACGTAAAGCCACATACCAAGTTTCATAAAAATATATTCACATATAAGCGATTTTAATTATTATCCATAAGAATAAATTGGTAATGAGTACGTAGGTTTGCTGAAACAAGGAACATAAACAATTGGTTTTTATGCAAATATAAATATAATTTAACTAGGTGAAGCCACATACCAAGTTTCATCAATATTCAATCATAAATAAGCGCCATATAACATTTTAGTTATTCTCCATAAGAATAACATGGGGGCTGAGTAAGCAGGTTTGCTGCAACAAGGAACAAAAAAATGGGTTTTTTGCAATTATCAATATAACTCAACCAAGTTAAGCTACATACCAAGATTTATTAATTTATGTTCATAATTAAGGGAGTCATTACATTTTACTTATTCTCCATAAGAATAACATGGGGGCTGTGTATGCAGGTTTGTTGCTATGGGAATAATCAATAAAAAATCTATTTTTTGTGCAAATATCAATATACCAGTACTATGTGAAGCCACATACCAAGTTTCATCAACATACATTCATAAATAATCGAGATATCAAATTTTATTTACCCTCCATAAGGATAACATTGGACAACGTACTGTGTTTAGCACTTAGAATATCTCAGCAACGGTTGGACTTAGAATCACAAATTAAAAACCAAAATGATTGTTTTATGGAACTGAACAGATTGGTAAAAGCAAGTGTGAAGTTTACCTTAAAATAAACTGAGGAAAAGCCAAAAACCTTTTTCCCATAAGATTAACATGGGAGATTTTATGAGTAGGTTTTTTGGATTTTCTCCGCAACCACTTAACCTAGGTTAATAATTCAAAATACTATATTTTTTTTTAAGCTCTATAACATGGTTAAAACCAAAATTAAGTTGTTCAAAAATTTTAGGGTGAAAAATGCAAAAAACTTATTTTTGAAAAATTTAAAACCCCCATAAACCCCCCTTCCTATGGTCCGATTTTTCTGGTTTTCGAACTTAAAGTCATGAATGTCATTTTACACATTTGAGCCAAATTTCATCGAAATCGAACGTTTTTTACTCAAGTTATCGCATTCACGGACACACACACATATATATATACATATACATTTATATATATACATATATATAAATTTGAACGAATAGTGTTTTTGTCATCTGGGGACCTCAAAACAAAAAATTATCATGGTCTCGGGCTTAAGTCTTACTATGAGACCTACGGTAATAGCTTCTTCCCTATAGGGGAAATTCGCTAAAAAAAGATTAATTTGTACGAAAAGACAGAAATTTGTTGTTTTTTTCTTTTAAAGCAAAGTGCGTTTTTGAAGCTATCATACGTCCTCAAAGAATCCTTCATATCAAATTAAATGGGGAAAATGATCACATAGTCCGATTTTTATTTTTGCCTTTATTTACCCTTTAAAATTTCCTTAAAGTACAAAACAAGTGAACGTTTTTAAATTAACTGAAGATCAGCTGTAATTATTTATAATGTGATTTTAGGCTTCAGCTTTATCTATTAGCATGTGTTCATACTTTCATATTGACTTATTTTCCTCAGCACGTAAACAGTAAATGGGATATCCACATACACAAAATAAAATATTATAGAGGCCTCTATACAAGCCAGAAGTATAAATTAATTTCTTAACTAATGTAAATTATAATATAAAAATATATGATACAATTTAAGTTAAAAACCACGTTAATAATACTAAAATATAAAGAACTTTTTTTAAACGATCTTGTTGTCGATAGGTTCTTCCCAGGGATTCGCCACCGACGCCGGAGATGTATCTGAAGCCGACGCTTGATGTTCCGTCGCACCTACTCAAGCCAGCACACGAAGGCTCGGAGCTCAGTTACCACAACAACGAGATACCAGACCAGCACTCGGACGAGCTCAGCAGCGAAGCGGAGTAGGGGCGCCAACACGACGGGAGGAACGAACAACGACAGCTTTAAACTGTAGTGTCGAGGAAAATACAAAAATACTTAGATACCATGTGTATTATCGTGATTACTAAAGAAAGATGCAATTTGTTATTCTCTCCAGAAGTACAATCTGAGAATATTTATTACTCCTACTATTGAAAAAAATTTAAATTTTAACATTAAGCACTTTTGTGACGAATTTTGATTACAAAAAGATTTTTTGAAAGGAAAATAATGTGATTTCCAAACACGGGTTTTGCATTTCACTAAGTGATAAAATACCCACATTTAAGCAGACATGTTATTAGAATTATATTTATCGGGAAAAATGATTTGCCTCAAAGCAAAATAACGCTTACATAGTTTACTTTTTAGAAGGAATAAATTACAAATCAAAAGCTTAATTTATGTATTTTCTTTTGTAAGTTGAAATTGTATTCTTAGTACTTAATAACAACCGGTCACAGTCTAAATAATGTGATTTTAAAGTGATAAATGTAATGGTCAAATCGAGCTTTAATCTAGATATAGTTTTGTACATAATAGTTAACATAAAAGACACCTTTAACATTTAGTGTACCGTACTTACTACCCAGCAAAATAACTGTTGATTTTATATTTTTTAACACTATTTATGTACGACTGACTTAATCGAGTGATGTCAGACTTCTTTCCGTGTGTCTTATTTTACCTGTGTTACGTTAATAAAAATGTATCTGGCATAGCTTTACAACGATCCACCTAATTTTCGATATCTTGTTTTCCAAAGCTAGCTAGTCAAATACAGGAAGTCTAGTTTTCTATCATTTGTAATATATGATATGATATTGTGAAATCAAAGCTTTAATTGAATAATGTAGTTGTAGGGTTACGTGTTGAGTTTATTGTTTGAATTTAATTGTTGAGAAGGTGCGTTAACATGGTACAGAAGAGTGTTGGGGGGGACTTTCCATCATTTATACTGACTAAATAAATGACCTAAAGTCATCCGATACTTTTTTAAAGTGTAAAATTATGAAAATCAAGATTTAAATTCTTCTTTTATAGTTATTTAAATAATTTTACGAGAATTTAGATCACAATAGTTTTGTGCTGATCGATATCTAAATTACGATGTGGATTTAACTTCAAGAAATGATGGAAAGTTTCTTACCAGTCTCTTGAAAATATGTGTTGTGTCAACTGAAAATAAACACTAATTTTATTTTGTTGATAATGTTTAAATTAATTTACCAGTGTACATTCCCATTGATGACAAAATTTAACTTTGACTTTTGAAAGTGCTACATTAGCATACTCTCCGCAATTCGGATCAGCCTAGTCCAGACCTTGATTAAAAAAATGTTGTTGCAAATAAAATTAAAACACCAAACTTCACATTTTAGTGCTTACAGATTTCACGTGATTAGCATTACACAAATGTCGTGTGGTTTGCATTGTAGGATGCTTTGTTTCAGTAAAGTTGATGTCGCTTATGATTTACGAGGCAGTGGAAGCTGTCACGTGGGGGAGGAGGGGGCAGGAGAGTCTTGTTCACTCTCCTGCCCGCTTTGTTAGTACAGACGGGCAGTGGAAGCTGTCACGTGGGGGAGGAGGGGCAGGAGAGTCTTGTTCACTCTCCTGCCCGCTTTGTTAGTACAGACGGGCAGTGGAAGCTGTCACGTGGGGGAGGAGGGGGCAGGAGAGTCTTGTTCACTCTCCTGCCCGCTTTGTTAGTACAGACGGGCAGTGGAAGCTGTCACGTGGGGGAGGAGGGGGCAGGAGAGTCTTGTTCACTCTCCTGCCCGCTTTGTTAGTACAGACGTCACTTTGCATGGTTCGTGTCTCGTATGACTCATGCCCAACTCCAGGAAATCTGGATTTTCTCAAAATCTGGACCGGTTGTCCGCCACATTAGTACGGATTTCTGAGAGTCTATTATATTATAAACTCCTGTGTAAAACATTGACTTCCAATACATGCTGAGTGTGTACTGTTTAGATCGCAATGGCATCAGGGCCAACGTTCAGTATGGATTCCAAATACAAGAGTAAGGAATGTTAAACGTCTTTGAGTAAACTTTCAATGGGGGAGGAATTTGTATATCAATGGACCATGGTGCCTTATGAAAATATTGTATTAATACGATACCATACCTCTTGGTTGGGGAGAGATTCTTAAGTGTAATTGACACATATATAATACATGCAGATTTTTCAATTAGACAGGATAGGGTTTTTTGAAAAAGTCGGCAGTAACAAATGCAATATAAAATTGGCAAGTATTTCGTATTGGCTTTAGTTTTCTAATTGGTTGTGCACCACAAATAAGGCCTTACCCTCATGTTTTTTATTATAAATCTTTGTTAAACTTAATACGAGGGTCATCCAGAAAGTAAAGAACGTTTGCTTGCTGCGTCTAGCACAGCTCACCCATCACCGCCATTGCGTGTGCGGCAGTCCACTCACATCTCCACCAAAGTCTGAGCCGAGTCTCGTTGCTGTGCGGTCACACGTCTTATTTCTACAGCTATTCAAAATGGCGGCGGCAATCGAAAATCCCGCCAAATATGGGATAAGCAGTTTTATTCGGTTTATGAGTTAAAAAATGTCTAGACCAACAAATTTTTTAGACAAACACCAAATAGAATTGGTGGTGAAAGTGCAAACAAGTCTTCAAGTCGATTTTTCAGGGGAAAAAATGGTGCAATAGGTTTAATGAAATAAAATCCATTATGCACGACGAGGATCGGAGTGGCAGGTCATTGCTCACAAAAGACGATTTGAAAGAGAGACTTGAGGGAAGATTGGAGGAAAACAGCTGCTAAAATCTTAGCACATTACATCAATTTTAAGATTTGTTTTTTTTTGCACTTTCATCATTAACTTTCTTTGGTGTTTTTCTAAAAATTTCTTTGGTATGGACATTTTTTTACTCAGAGACCGATTGACACTGCTTATCTTAGGTTTGGCGAGATTTTCGATTGCCGCCGCCATTTTGAATCGCTGTAGAAATAAGACGTGTGACCGCACAGCAACGAGACTCGGCTCAGACTTAGGTGGGGAGGTGAGTGGACTGCCGCACACGCAATGGCGGTGATGGGGGAGCTGTGCTAGACGCAGCAAGCAAACGTTCTTTACTTTCTGGATGACCCTCGTATATTTTCAATTACCTTATACTCAGTGGTGCACTCGCAAAATATGCAGTGCCGGAACGTTTAATATTTTTCTTTTTATATCACTTATCTAATGGTACCTTTCATAGCGTTGTGTGATTTTTAACAAATTAATGTCATAAATGTATATTTTTACTCTGAACATTTTCACTTTTGTACAAAAAAGTTTTGTGAAAACACAAATTGTCCTGCTCTTGTAATATTGAGGTTATGCCGCGGCCGGCCTGTCCAACGATGTTAACATATTTAGAGCTCTCGTCTGGGTTAAAAAACTGAAGCCTACATGCTGACCACCATTTTACCCTCTGTCCCCTTTTCTCCCTTGGTAACCTATAAAATCCTCTCTTCACAAGTTATAAGTTTGTCAGCTGATCTTTTAAAAGTAATACTATAAATAATGGCTAAAAATAACAGTCTCATAAAAAATAAGTTAGTTTACATTTTTAAACTCACAGAATAAAATCAGAGTTTGGACATTTCTGAAGCCATTTTCTAAATATTGTTTCTTTTTTTTCTTAGTCCATTAGTTTATTGTTTGTTTGAGAACAGCGGAATAGCTTGTTTTGTATGTATATGCACTATGCACTGTCACCTAACCTAACAAACACACTCTCGATCGCTCAAAATAATATTCACGACGGACTATATTAATAAAACATAGGCAATGAATCACACTGGAAGATCACTACAGACACACAGTGGACTTGCCCGAAGTTGCAAGTTAGTTCAATGATAAGTCATATGGGGGGTGACTGCAAGCTGTGAATGCACTCCCTCATTGAGCCGAAAATACTGAGTACACAAAATTAGTCACAGCGCTTTTTCAGTACTGTAGGATTAAAATATTCTACTCAAAAAAAATAACTGTAACCGTTTTTACAGCAGATAAATGTTTTGGCATCTTACATGAAAAGGAAGAACGCCAAGCAGTTAAAATGCTCCTAACATGATTTTTCACCTTGTTAATGTCATAAAACCAGTGCCGGAATGTGTTGCGGCACCTCTGCATATACTTCTTTATGTCAATTTATAATAGTTTTTCAGAAAAAATGCTTCACGTATGTACTTTAAAGTACATGAATGTACCAATAAATATTTAAAACAGCTAGCTATACAGAAGAAATGTCCACAGTGTTAATTTCACTGAACACTTGTCAGATAATTCACCACCACTAATAGCTCATGCCAGAGAGAATTGTTAAATTGTGGCATCTCTAGATCCGGTGATGACTAAAAAATTAATAAATGATGTGAAATCATAGAAAATAATATAAATTACACAAATCCTTATACACTCACTTAAATTTAAAACCAAAACCTGTCAATGTATAGCCCTGAGATCGAAAACCATTCAAACTATCCAAGAACATAATCGTTGTTGAGCACGCCTAAAGTTTCAAGAATAACTAAGTATTGCGGTACGTCCACACTCCACCTTCCAACCACCAACACTGAAAGGAAACCTATGACTGTTCCGAATGTTACAGAATTTAAAAAAAATTAGTGATTCTTGCAACTTACGGCTTGCTGAGCAGCACTTGTGTGTTAGCATTCAGAGCTTATCGTTAGCGCTTAGAGCTTGTCGTTAGCAATCATGGGCTCTTGAGTGCACAAAGCAAGTGAATTGTTATCTGTCGGTACTGGCTCATGTGTAACAGAACGGTTTAAATATGCTGTGAGATGCAAACTGTGAGGTTCTATCGGTATACAACTTTTTGATTAGTATATTACGTGTCGTTATCACTTACGGGATGTAATAAAAGACGTCTTACAACACTTAAGAATATATTTACACTTATAATGATTCACATATAGACGGTAAACATATATAAAAGATGGTACAAGGCTATCGATTTTGACCAGTCACACCGGCCATCATCAGGCGCATGATAGAACTGACAGAATCAAAATGGCGTCCCTGCTTATATCCTATTGGTTACCGGAAGTTCCGGATGCAGGTTCCTAAATGTGCCACCAGAGTCGAAGTTAACTTGTTGTCACTTTATTCTTCAGGCATTCGTTGATAAAGTGACAACAAGTTAACAATCTGACTGGCCTTGTACCATCTTTTATATATGTTTACTGTCTGTATGTGAATCAGTATAAGTGTAAATATATTCTTAAGTGTTGTAAGACGTCTTTTATTACTATCAGTCTATTATTATCAGTATATATCCAGTGTGACTTCATATTTGTTTTATGAATGCCACGGTAAGTCAAGTCATATTATTAATTAAAGATAACGCAAGAGACATACTTCATGTTTAAATTATTTTTTCCTTAACTTCCTCCTTTGATGAAAAAGAATTTAAATACTTAATTGTGCTAAGACAGAGTAAAAACTTCACACCTCCCCAATGAGTTGGCAAGAAGTTGTCACTGGAATATCGGTGTGAGTAACACTGTGTTGTAGATTGTTAGCTTTGGACCTCTGCTTGGACATAAGTGTTTGTGACACGATTAATAACGATCAATTTAATACAACAATTTAAATTTACATTAAGAAATGTCCAAGGATATATTTAATCAACAAAATTATAAAAACACACTACACAAATAACACTTGTTGAAAACAAAATAAATGAACATAGGGCAAAAAAGGTAAACTCATATTAAAAAAAGATTTCATCACATTACTTACCTTTTCCTTTCCCTCCTTTAGATTTTTTTGTGTCCTTTAAGGAGGATTTATTTGCTTTTGTACCTGTGGGGGATAAGTCCTTAGATTTCTTCCCTTTTTTGTCAGCAGGGGACAAGTCCTTTGATTTCTTTCCTTTTTTTGTGTCCTGTTTTGATTTTTCTGTTTCAAGTTCAGCCTCTTTGGCCGTCTTCATCTCATTTATAATTTTCTCTCTGAGTTCCGCAGTCTCTTTGAATATCTGCTTAATGTGGTCCTGGAACAGGATAAATTATATCAGGAAACTGACACAAACTTTCTTCCTTTTAGCCCAATTTTAATCAATAAATTATGTTGTATTTATTAAAACTAAATAAAGTATATAAATATAGGATATAAAGTACAGTAGCATAAAACCTTCTTATGAACTTTTTTCAGAAATATCCGCCCAAATCCCTTTTTTGGAGGGACTACAGAATCATTTGCTACAAAAAGTTGTTTTAAGAGGGGAAATGCCCCTTCCCCCCACAGGATTTAATGGTAACATATCCTGAATGAATACCCTCTTTTGGCAAATGCTAACCTGACTTAATTATCAAGTTTTAATAACATTTATCAGTAAATAAGAGAGAAATGGTAATTTTTATTCCCCATTAGAATAAGATTGGACAATGTACTGTGTTCACTGCTAAATTAAAATTTAAATGTTCTCTGCAACCATTAGTCATAGAATAATAATTCAAAATACTAATTTATTTGTTTTTTGAGCTTTCTTTAATGGTGATAAGTAAATTTTGGGACCTTTTAAGCCCTATAATTTCTGAACCCAAACTTTTTTTAAATGCAGGTAGTGTCCATATTATTAGAGACCTAAAGCACTGCAAATCACCAAGTTTTAAATAAAATCGTTAGAGCCGCTTTTGATAACTTCTAATTTGTCATATCTTTAAGCAATTTTTGGGGGATTACCATTAAAAATGAAAACGAGTTCGCATGCAGCCCGCTGATGTGAGGGAAGTGAATTTTCACATAAAAAACTTTTAAAACTCAAAACCAGTGTAAAAACATGCATTTATTCCAATTTTATTGAAATCTGAACACATTGATTTTTTTGCTGTCCTGGTTTAATTTACCTGCTATACAAGGAATGCAATTTTGCACATTATAAGGTTAGGAGAAGGTCCAGTCAGGCTTGAAAGTAGGCGCGAGGTTGCTGGGAATGATAAAAATATGAATACGAAACAAATGATTAACATGCTTTTCTAATGTAAAAACCCCTTAAGACAACGTACTCTGTTTAGCCGATATATATTTTCTTTAATAACTCAGTAAATATTTATGCTAGAATAACGAGAGAGAGCTTAAAACTTTCGCTTCACTAATTCCCATCTTAATACATGCATTAATTTGATGTCCAGGGCTTTTCTGACCTTTTTGGGCCTAAAAACTCAAAAATTGAAAGAATAATCCACAAAAAAGGGGTTTAGAGTTTTCCGATTTTTTTACCCAACGAACTTGTCCACCTGATTATAGAAAGGAACGTCCCTACCTAATTTGAAGGAAATCGGACAAAAAATGTGGCCGCTAGAGTGCATACATACATATATATATATATATATATAATTTTGAACGACCCTCTAAAACGTGTTCAGGGGGCCATGTTAGGAACTTCCACGGTAGTCCCAGGCTTAAGTTTCACCGTACCGGTCATGCTAATTCACTTTCAATAGGAAATTCACTAAAAATGAAAAACGCTTGGTGATTCAGTGGCTTAGTATCTGAATGCCAAATGTGATCAGAATCGGCCCATTGGTGTGGTCTTTAAGTTTGTACACATCCATACTGACATTAGATAGACAGACATCCATCAGACACCACTTGATTGGATTCAGGGAGCACCAAAACAAATATATCTACCGATAACTCAAATTAGGAAATTTTGACAAACACAATACTTTTTCCATACACTTTGCATATCTTATAATACAAACTTTCACTGTTTTTTTTTCAATAATACTTTGTTGTTTTACATCTAGTTAAAAATATATGAGGTGAAAAATATCCTTAAACAATTTTTCTTGAGTTTTTCTAAAAAAATTTAAAGTAACAATAACGTCAATTATGATAATTTTACAAAAAATTGAGGCAATTAGTATGGGAATGGAACTTTAAAAAATAGGGTAAAAAATGGGATTTTCCAAGCCCTGGGTCTTCAGAGGATAATGTAAGTAATCTTTCATATACCCCTAGGCATCGATATGCTTTCTATATCCTTATTTTTTATCAGGAGGCCTCTACATACTCAACCATTTTAGCCTTAGAAAACACAAAGCTTGGCCTTCTCAACATAGGTTGACAAGGTGCAACCTACGTTGAGAAGGCCAAGCTTTGTGTTTTCTAAGGCTAAAATGGTTGAGTATGTTGAGCCTCATGATAAAAAAAAAGGATATAGAAAGCATATCGATGCTAGGGGTATATGAAAGATTACTTACATTTTGCATAGCTTTAGAAGAATACAACCAAGTAAAATATGCATTAGGTCATCTATCTAATAATTCTGAATAAGTGATCTTATAACAGAACTTGTGCTACAAACTGTGTAAATAAGACTGACTGTACCTAACAGCTTTGTTTGAAGGGTAAACACCAAGTGGTCGCTGGGCCAGTAAACATCTGTCTTAACGCACACCATTGTTTACTTCCTGCACAAGTTCTATTAGAAGCTCACTTATTCAGCGGCCAACTATAAAAAAGTTTGTTAGTTTGAAAATGCTACAGATTCAACGATGTAATAATTTTAAAATCAACTGAGTCAGTAATATTATAATTGGACTGACTGAACCTCAATTTCACCGAGTACATAACTCACCAGAGTCTTCTCCCTTATGTTCTGCAATGCCTTGTGAATCCCTGCCTGCTGCACCAGAACATTGGTGTGGTCCAACTTCTCCTCAGGTTCTTGCAACGTTTTCACTGTACTAGCATGCTAAACAAAACATCCAGTAAATAAATAAAAGTAAAACAATAACGTTAAAATTTGTCTTCTTTAGTCTCAATTCACAAAAGCCATGATCCAATTTGGTTTCTCCATTGAGGACCTGCAAGATAAAAAAATTTGGGGAGCTCAATATAACTCCTTAATCAAGCAAGATTCCCAAAATTAGGAACTGTATTATTGTATAACAAATTTATCATAAAGTTGGTAATATTTTGTAATGAGGCATAAATTATGTTATTTTATTTGTGTAACTCTGTGGTAGACTGCTACTTGTTTCTATACAATATAAACCACCAATTATAATGCTTCCTGGGGCGCTACTTACAGACAGCAAAATTCTTACTGAGCTGCTCTTGTCCATAATTTGCAATTTCTAAGTTCCACAAGGGTGCAGCACCTTCGTAAACAATTTTATTGTTCTTACGAATACAATTAGACTTTGTTAGGAATTAATTAATTTCAGTGAAAAGTAAAAACAAAGATTTTCAGAAAGTTGAGAGCTTTTGATACTTGGGATCTTTGCTAACAGAAGAAAGTCAGATAGGTATCCCTTGAAATTCAAGACAGGCTTGACAACCAAGTTTGTTACAACCAACCTTGAAGTTAAGAAACATCTCAAGAAGTGTCAAGATTTTGTATGCGACAGCGATACAACCTGTTGTTCTTAATATCTATGCAACTTAAGACTCTTAACAGCAATACACAAGGAAATAATCAGAAGATGGGAAAGAAAGATTTTTAGAAGAATGTTTGGTGCTGTGATGGATGCAAGGATATCAATTAATCTTGTTGATGTTGCCTCATAGAGAATGATTCCGAATACTGGAGGATGAGATCTAATGCTGACGACGAGCAATATGGGGCACCAGACATGGTGACACTACTGGAACTTAGGAGGCTTGTAGGACTGGACATGAGCAATGAATGGAAGAGAACCGAGCAATGAAAAATATATTCACCGGAAGAAAGGAGAAGCAGAGGAGAGGCACAAGAGCAAGGGTTTGAAGACTTGAAGGCTGATTTAAGAAGACTGGGGTCAGGAGGTGGATGTGAGGGGAGGCCGATCATTCTAGAGGCTTGAAGTCCCACCATCGTGGAGTAAGTACAAGCAATGATTGCTGTAAGAGTGCACTACACCTACCATCCAAAATGTGTGCTACAACACCACCAACTTCCACGATAACTTTCATAAGGTTTGAGCTTTGGAGATATTACTACATGCCACACCCATTCTATGACTACCTCAATATACATTCAATATACATTCAAAATAATAGAGATATAAAATTGTATTTATTCTCCATAAGAACAACATTGGACAACTAGTACTGTGTTTAGCACTTTGAATATCTCTGCAACGGTAGAACGTAAATCAACGATTAAAACACCAAAATTATTGTTTTGTAGAGCTTAACTTATTAGTAAAAAGAAATGTGAAGTTTTTACTAAAATTATCTGTGGAAAATCCCAAAACCTTTTTACCATACGATTAACATGGGAAACTTTATGGACACTTTTTTTTGGATTTTCTCCACAACCACTTAACCTAGGCTATGATTCAAAATACTAAATTATTTGTTTTTTAAGCTCTATAAAATAGCTATAATCAAAGTTGAGTGTCTTAAAATATTAGGGTAAAAAATTCCAAAAACTGATTTTTGGAAAATTTAAAACCCCCATAAACCCCCTTCCCATAGTCTCATCGATGTGGTTTTCGAACTTAAAGTCATAAATGTTACTCTCCACATATGTGCCAAATTTCATCAAAATCAGGCTTTTCTTTCAAAAGTTATCGAGGACACATATATAAAGATTTGAAGGAATAGTGTTGTGACATCTGGGGACCTCAAAACAAAAAGTTATCAAGGTCTTGGGCTTAAGTCTTACCATGCCGACTACGGTAATAGCTTCTTCCCGATAGGGGAAATTTGCTAAAAGGAAATTTTATTGGATTAAGTTAGTCAAACAAAAAGTCTGATAAATAAAATTAGTCATTAAAGTTACAAGTTTTAGCTACTACCTTTTAATTAGCTATTCAGTACTTCAGAATGTGAATTATTAACATACAAATACAAACAATACAATCAGTTCTGATGAAGTTTAGAAAATTAATATAGGACTAAAACTCATAAACTACATTCATTTTAGAGTACCTGCATTAAATTATACCCCTACATTGAATTCAAGTGAAAAAATAAGATATGTTATTACTTGTATCACAGAAAATTGGCCAATAAAAGTAAGTGCTACTTTCTTAAATAAGATTGGACACTCTTTGAAGATTGTCATTCGAGTAAGGTAAATCAACCATCTTAAAGTGACTTTCCCAGTAAGGATTTAAAACCACTGTTTAAAAAAAATTCTATTATATAAGTGTTATATAACTGTACAAGATAATACAATATATTGATATATCAATACTGTAAACAGAAGATGAAAACAACAGTTTATTTTATAATATGTTTGGTTATTTGCATTTCTGCTCTTAAACTCACGAAATTAGAACAATATGATTCAGAAGGATCAGCTATTGCAGAATGTATAGAACACTCTGAATGGCAATTAAAAAGAGTTGCAATGATGAGCAGTGAAGTTGAATCAGTTCCATACGCAAGTAAAATCATTAAAGCACTGTCATCTCCAGTAATGATTATAAACAGCGATTCAAACATTTCTGTCAATGAAGTAACTTTCATTGTATTTTCAATTAAACGATACTTTTATTACAACTTATTTAAAAAGATTACAATTGAAGATAAGGCAAGATTTCTCATCTTGTGGAAGTGGCCAATCCGTTCATTGAAAAACTTCAAGACTACAGTTGCAATGGAAAGTTTGAAAGACGTTTTATCTGTCATGTGGGATCATCAGATATACGACGTTTATGTTCTGGTGGAAGATGAAAACTCTGATGTGAAAGTTTACACTTACTCGCCCTACGGAGAAACCCACTGCAACGAGGTAGGGCCACCGCTTCTCATTGACACCTGGAACTCTACCACTAAGCGATTTACGACCTACAAATTTAGGATCGAAAACACTAAATATGACACAAGACGTCAACTGATGAAAAACTTGCATGGATGCCCGGTGAAAGTCCTGGTGAAGAACCGACCCCCGGAATCCGTAGCCCTGATGTCAGCCGATAACCAGCTCGTTCTAAAAGGTAGTGGTGGAAGTATTCTGTCTTCCCTGATGAAAAGGTACAACTTTACTGTCAAGATCAAACTAGCAGAAGATGATCTTCGCACAATTATCCGTGACAAATACGGTTTGGCCATGTCCGGTTATACAGCTAAGATGTTGATACGAGACCTAAGAACTGGCAAGTACGATTTCGCCTTTGGAGTGTTTTCATATCTGGGGTACTTCTCGCCAGACATGGACTTATCTCAGTACTATCTGAACGAAAACTTTGCCTTCTATGTGCCTTGTGGGACGAAGAAGGAAATTTGATCCATTTGGAACAACTATCATATGGAGCTCACTGCTTCTACTTGGGCGAGTATAGGTTTAGTCTTTTTCCTTATCTCCCTTGTACTGAAAATCATAGCCACGATTCTTCCTGGAGAAAACCCAATATTTTTATCGTTCTGGAGAAATGTTTTCAGCTTGTGGGCTATCCATTCAGAAAATAATGTAGAAGCTAAAACAATAACAGTAACTATGAGAGTTGTGGTAACAGCTTTGATGTTCTACTGTACAATAATGTCAGTGGCTTATCGTGCGTCTCTCAAGAGTCTATTACTGGCTCCTTGGGAGGCGAACAGCATCGAAACATGGAAAGAGCTGGAACAGTCTAGTCTCTCTATTACCGGGATCCCTGACATGTATAATATATTCCATAAAATAAGCATACGACACAAGACATTACGGAAACTAAAGAAAAGATTCCAGGTAAAAACATCAGGTACATTCAGGGATATTGTGGATGAAGTTACGGTAAAAAAAGAGACTGCCTACTTTGGTCCAGAGAGCACAATTGCCTTTTATAACTCAATAGAAAATGAACAGAATGGAACACAGAAGCAGACTATTTGTCAAGTCCACAGAATCGTTGCCACTTCCCCAGCATCACCCTTTCTGATGAAGAAGGGATCCATTTTCCTACACATCATCAACCAAGTTACAGTACGTATTTGATTTATAATACTTATAATAATTGGACTTCCCCAGCATCACCCTTTCTGATGAAGAAGGGATCCATTTTCCTACACATCATCAACCAAGTTACAGTACGTATTTGATTTATAATACTTATAATAATTGGTCTAACATTATGGGAACATTATTCATCAGAATGTGAGTGTGAGTTTTGTTCGGAGGCAAATCACTTATTGATACTTTACCATGTGAGCGTTACTTTTGACTGCTCACTGGTTGTTTTTGACCAGCTTTTATGATTATTTTGTTATTATTTGAAACTCACTAAGTCCAATGCTAAATTTTCAAACAAGTTTTCCAGAAAAATTTGAGTTTTTCCGATGTTAAGAGTTTGTCCAATCGATTTATGAGGTTTCAAAAACCCCCTTTTCAAAAACTAAGCAACTCCTCAGGATTCCCAGGTCCACTTTGCATACAGAACTTCCTCGTTTAAGAGTATAGAGTTTACTGGCTTGGGGAAACTATACAATAAAAAATAAATATCAAAGTAATTAATTTTGTACATCATCTAAGAAACTCCAGGTTGAGCTCTGCTTAAAAATATGTAATTTATTTTATTCTAAATTAACTTTGAATCAAGGCCTCTCTAAACACATGCATGGGTAAAAGCCTTTGGTTTGCTCATTTGTCTTCTCTTCATGGGGCCTCAACATATCGGTCTGACTTTTCCTGCCAATTCATCCTTATCTGAATGCAGAAATATTTCTACTTTCTACATTCCTTCACCTTTTTCTCTTGGCTGTGATGGTTTGTATGATTTTGATACATTTTGCCAATCAAATATCAATAAATTATTTTAACAATAAACCTTTATATACTTGTTTGGTACCAATCTAAAGCTCTTATCCTTTAGATGTTCCTTTGGGATTAAAAATATAAATAGGAAACAGTGTATTTAAAAAAATCTGACCTGAGGGCTTTGCCCCATGGACTCTCTAAGCCCATTGTTAATCATATGGAGTTATTTTGTATAGTTGGTCACCTGATTATAATGTAACATTTTCAAACTATCTGATTCTCTACCTGTGAGATCCCCATGTAAAAAACGAGACATCTAGTTGATCAACAGCGACGTAAAACACCTGTAAATTGGGTTAAGTTTTTTTAAATGCCCTGAATACACCACCTCAAAGGCTTTAGAGGTGTAATTTCAACATTTCATATTACTTTTCAAAGTATTCTCAAACATCTAACATGACTAATTGATTATATTTGTCACTGTTTCCAGTACGATATGGTACAGACAGGACAAATGAAGCAGTTTGCCCTTCCTCAAGCAGTGAAGCAAGTCTCGAGGCACAACATCAAAGACCACCAACTGCCGACGTCACTGCACCAACTGAAGGGGGCTTTCCTGTTGTTGCTAACTGGCTTGGCCCTGGCAGCTGCCATGTTCCTCTTTGAAATATTGCATTCAAAGTTTAAACTAGGGAGATTGGCAGTGTCAAGAAGGGAGTGATTGAACTGAGCAGAAATTCCAGTTCTGACAAAACTAGTAGATTTGGTGTTAGAAACACGTGAAACAAAACATCAAATCAGTCATTTTGACTGATAACGATTTTTTAAAAATATCAACAAGCAAATCCAGTTGCTCAAATTTGAGCAAATATTATTTCTCCTTTTCGTCTTATGTAGCTCATATTAGTTTCAATTGTGATGCCATTTCAGAAATCAGCTTGAGACAGCTGTTTTTGCTTCAGTACTGTATTTTGATAGTTTAAAAAGTTGTTGTTAAATGTTCAGTTAAACTGATTTATCCTCTCCCATAAGATTAACATTGGAACTTTGAAAGGCCAGGGGGCAAAGCACTGAGGGGGGATGTTTACCAAACCCCTAAAAGGAGCAATCTAGGCATTAAGAGCTTTCAATTAACACATAAACCATGATTTAAGATCTAATAGTTTCGCCGGTAGTTTGCACACAAAAAACACCTTGTTTTTAGCGAATTTCCCCTATAGGGAAGAACCTATTACCGTAGGTGGCATGGTAAAAGTTAAGCCCGAGACCATGATAACATTTTGTTTTGAGGTCCCCAAATGCCAAAAATACTATTCGTTCAGATTTATATATATATGTATCTGAAATTTGGCTCAAAAATGTAAAGCAACATTCGTGACTTTAAGTTCGAAAACCAGAAAAATCGGACCATGGTAAGGGGGGTGTATGGGGATTTACAATTTTCCAAAAATCAGTTTTTTGGATTTTTCATCCTAATTTTAAAACACTTAATTTTGATTTCAACCATTTTATAGAGCTTAAAAACAAATAATATAGTATTTTGAATCGTTAACCTAGGTTAAGTGGTTACGGAGAAAATCCAAAAAATGTGCTCATAAAATCTCCCATGTTAATCTTATGGGAAAAAGGTTTATAGCCTTTCCTCAGTTAATTTTAGTGTAAAACTCACATTTGCTTTTATCAATCAGTTAAGCTCTACAAAACAATCATTTTTGTGTTTAAATTGTGATTCTACGTCCAACCGTAGCAGAGATATTCAAAGTGCTAAACACAGTATGTTGTCCAATGTTATCCTTATGGAGAATAATTAAAATTTGATATCTCGATTACAGTATTTATGATTGTATGTTGATGAAACTTGGCATTTGGCTTCATCTAGCACTGGTATATTGATATTTGCACAAAAACAAATTTTTTGCCGATTTTCCCCGCAGCAGCAAACCTACATACTCAACCCCCATGTTATTCTTATGGAGAATAAGTCAAATGTAATGTCTCCCTTAATTATAAACATAAATTAATAAAACTTGGTATGTAACTTCGACTGGTTAAGTTATATTGATAATTGTATAAAAACACATATTTTGTGATCCTTGTTGCAGCAAACCTGCGTCCTCAGCTTTCAATGTTATTCTTATGAGGAATAAATAAAATGCTATATATCACTTATTTATTCATGTATTTGTATGAAACTTGGTGTGTGGATTTATGTGGTAGGGAGAAACATATACATGCATTGGAAATTCGCTGAGTATGCAGGTTTGCTGCGATGGGGGTAATTTTTAATAAGTGGGTTAAACATTTTACCTAGGCAAATACTCTTCACAATAACTTCCCCCTCCCTCACCATTTACTTTAAAATCACTACGTTACTTCGTCTCACTAATCCTTTTTGAAGAAGTTAATTTTACTTTTATAGCGTGCCACTTAGAATGACCGTGTGTTTCGGCTAATGAAGCAAGTGTGATGATGCATTGTATTGTGGTGTCGTAAGATGGTCAGAACGTCCCTATGTTTCGGTTAGTGTAGCCAGTGTGGTGCAAAGCTAAATCAAATAGACGGAATAATAGTCAAAATGACCTTGTATATCGGCTAGCTTTATGAAAATCATCTCTCCTTTAAAGTTTTAATCAGGAAAATAGCTAGTCAACCTCTATGAATGTTAGGCATGTTTATTTTAACCATTAAAAATAAATGTTTTAGCACTGTTTTGGACAAGAATGAAATATGTAGTATGTTTTTTGAGGATATATTTGTTAAAGTTTTCAAGTAGCTGGTAGGATTATTAAAACTACTATAGGAAATGCACAGAATGCAACAATTTTAAGCATAGAAAATTCACAAAAATAAAGATGATACTTCACAGACTGTTTTTTTAAATTATTTTTGTAATTAAACCTTTTCAACACAAAGCCTTGTTAATCAGAAAGTGTGTATAACTTGATCTTAATATAGGACTATCTTGAATTAAGCATGTGTCACTTAAGTACACACGTTACACATACACATTCTTCATTTACTCTTTAAGGAAAATTTTTTAAATTAACTTTTTTAAGTTAATGCTAATGACATATTATAGTTTTAATAGTTTAACTTATCAACTACGGTGTTTCATTTAATTTACATACGCTAGGATAGTAATGAATAAAGTGTTAGAGCATACATCTTACAAAGTACACCTAAGAATTCATGTCAATTTATCACACAGAAAACCATGTAAGTGCTCTCAGCAATTCTGGTTTTTATACCGTGCCAAGCTGGTGAAAATTACTCTAGGACTCTTGATCTGACCGGCTGGCCTTCTTCAAGCAAAGCTCGTTCCCCCAGATACAATACTCTAATATGATTAAGGTTTGGTTATATGTTTGAAACTCTTATCTCAATAACGGCTCCAACCATTTCCTTCAAATGATGAAATTAACTCATTTCTAGGTTAAAAGTGAGTTACAGATAGGTTCCACCCCCCAAGAAAAATTAAATAACAAATTTGATAAACTAAACAATTTAACATTGAGCTTATGAAGTTTAGACCAAAACAAAAGAATCAGAACAACAGCTGTTCATAAAGAACCCGTCAACAGGCAGAGTAAATGCAAGTGTGTTTACACTGGTGTTTCCAACATATTTTGATAACAAAAAATGTATTTTTTTGTTATTAACAAGGCAACAAATTATTACCATTCTAAAGGATGTTTACAACCTTTGTCGAAACACTTGTTAGCAACTTCGGCGTAAATGTGCCTTAACACTCACTCGTAAAGTATAATCAAGTGATTTCCTGACAACAGTGACCTACACATCGAGTGGACATATCCTAAATGAATGTAATGTGCATTTAACATAAATTCAACCTAAAGGAAGCTTAAATTACAACTAGTGGACCTAACATGCACAAGAGGGGCAAACGAGTGAAGCAAATCAGGTTGTGGGGGCCCGTGGAGTTATTACTGAAGTGAGCGCGTGTTTAGATTTAATTATTCTACAATAACATTCCACCAGACAAATATGTTATGTAGTATAGAACTTGAGAATTTAAACTGGGAAAAATCAAACGGCTATTTAGCCTCAAACCAATTATCTTGGCGAAAATTCTAATTCAACTGAGCCCTTATAATTTTTTCATATCTTCTCCATGCGAAATGCCATTTCTTTTGCCATCCTATTACTTACTGCCTCAATTACCATCTTATCACCATTTTCAGAGAGGTATGCTTGGCCTCATAGGGTCTAAGGTATTAAAGCATTGGCAAGTCCTCTCCAGAAACGATTCCTACATGGGGGTTGGCTTATCCAGAGAAAAGTTTGGTCCCATAGGTAACATATAATATTATCTTTTCTACATATAGAGATGTGTTGTGTACTTTTAAACACAGTACACATCCATTTGAGTAAAAATTTTATTTTATACAATTAACAAATATACTTTTATCATACTGCATCAAAAATAGCTATTTATGAAATAAATTAAACTACTAATAAACATATGTTCAAAACGTATTATTGGCTTTCTTGTGTCATTTCGGCTCCGGTTCACCCGTGAACTTTGACCATTACCTGGAAAAAGCCACTTATGGTACTTGTAATGAAATAAGCTATTACAAAAATAGTAATGTTAGTAGCCCTCACACACACATCTTTTTACATAAGAGTGTTTATAATTAAAATGTAAGCATTTTACTCCTGTTTAATGCAAATTATCCTTCTCCCCTACTGTACAATATTTCCATTTATACATTTTTTAAATACAACAATCAATAGCTTTACACGACAAATTATACTATGACAAATAAAATTGCCTAAGAAATATAAATTATAGTACATTAAGTAACATTTCATTCCTGGTCTAACAAATTAAAGCCATATCTTGTATTGATGCTGGCTTAGCAACAGCCCAATATGAGTAAGTGCTTTCTTGAATGAGATTGGACACTCCTTGCAAATTACCAGAAGAGAAAATTGCTTACGTTTAGCAATGTCCCAATGTATAACAAAATTTTGATTCAGTATTGGGTATAACAGTGGCTTGCAGCTTTGTTGTCATTGTAAGTTTTAAATAATAAACATAAAAAGTTCAAAATGTATAAAATTATAACTGGATTTTACTTGACAAGTTGTTTCTTTCTAAGTATTTCAACTCTAAAACTCACCATGAAAGAACAAAATGATTCAGACGGATCGGGTGTTGTAGAGTGTATAGAGCACTCTGATTGGCAATTTAGAAACGTCGTAATGATGGGCAGTGAAGTTGAAGCAGTTCCATATGCGAGTAAGATCATTAAAGCTTTATCGTCCCCAGTAATGATTTTAAGCAGTGATTCTGAACTTTCTGCTTACGAAATGACATTCATTGTATTTTCAATAAAAAGATACTTTTACTATAACTTATTCAAACATATAAAGACTAGAAATAAAGCGAAAGTCATCATCATTTGGAAGTGGCCAAATCCTACATTCACGAACTTTAGCACTAAGAAAGCGATGGTAAATTTGAAAGAAATTTTATCTGTCATGTGGGATCATCAGATATACGACGTTTATGTTCTGGTGGAAGATGAAAACTCTGATGTGAAAGTTTACACTTACTCGCCCTACGGAGAAACCCACTGCAACGAGGTAGGGCCACCGCTTCTCATTGACACCTGGAACTCTACCACTAAGCGATTTACGACCTACAAATTTAGGATCGAAAACACTAAATATGGCACAAGACGTCAACTGATGAAAAACTTGCATGGATGCCCGGTGAAAGTCCTGGTGAAGAACCGACCCCCGGAATCCGTAGCCCTGATGTCAGCCGATAACCAGCTCGTTCTAAAAGGCAGTGGTGGAAGAATTCTGTCTTCCCTAATGAAAAGGTACAACTTTACTGTCAAGATCAAACTAGCAGAAGATGATCTTCGCACAATTATCCGCGACAAATACGGTTTGGCCATGTCCGGTTATACATCTAAGATGTTGATACGAGACTTAAGAATTGGCAATTACGATTTCGCTTTTGGAGTATTTTCACATCTGATGTATTTCTCACCACACATGGATTTTTCACAGTACTACATGAACGAAAACTTTGCCTTTTATGTGCCTTGTGGGACGAAAAAGGAAATTTTATCCATTTGGAGTGACTATCACTTAGAGTTTACTGCTTCTACCTGGGCGTGTATAGGTTTGGTCTTGTTCTTTATCTCTCTTGTTTTGAAAATCATAGCTAAGATTCTTCCAGGAGAAAACCCAATATTTTTATCATTCTGGAGAAATGTTTTCAGCTTGTGGGCATTCCATGTTGAAAATAATGTGAAAACTACAACAATAACAGTAACTATGAGAATTGTGGTGGCTGCTTTGATGTTCTACTGTACAATAATGTCAGTGGCTTATCGTGCGTCTCTCAAGAGTCTATTACTGGCTCCTTGGGAGGCGAACAGCATCGAAACATGGAAAGAGCTGGAACAGTCTAGTCTCTCTATTACTGGAATCCCTGACATGTATTCTATCTTGAAAAAAGTAAGCAAAAGACACAATACATTAAGAAAACTAACAAAGAAATTTAAGATAAAAACAAATGAAGAATTTAGAAACATTCTCGATGAAGTTATGATCAAAAGAGACACTGCTTACTTTGGACCAGAGAGCATGATTACATTTTATAACTCGATAGAAAATGAAAAGAATGGAACAAAGCAACAGACTATCTGTCAAATAAGCAGAATTGTTGCCACTTCCCCAGCATCAGCTTTTCTGACGAGGAAAGGTTCCATGTTCCTAAATATTATCAACCAAGTTACGGTTTGTATTTAATTTATAATATCTGTTATATTTTACATTCAAATAAAAATGTGAGCAAGAATCGTTATTGGATCAGTAATGATCAGCACAGAACTGGTTAAACGATTTTTTTTCAAGAAAATGTAAACAGGTTGTTATTGTAGAAAAAAGATAAGCCAAACATTGATACGTTCAAAGGGAGTCTTCATGTCCCTACCATATTGCAAATAGATAAGAACTTTTTTATAAATCTGAATGTCTATCTGAAAGTCTTTGACTGGAAGATAATTTTGAACTTTTTTGTACCTTTTGATTGATTATCTCCATTTTAGTGAAAAACTGAACTTATATTATTGTCTCACTTGTTTGTTGTTCGTTTGGTTAATTTTTTTTCCTGCAAATAAAGTCTCAGAGTTTAAAGTAAAACTATCTAAAATTAAACAATTTCTAAACAAATTTTTAAAATGTTGATAATGTTGATCATGATACATGAGTATAATGTTATATTCAATTTAATGATACATTACAATATTAAGATAGTGATAATCCACTTAATTTAAAAAAATTGATTTTTAAACGCACACTAAACTGATTTTGAATTTTTGGGGATTTCAAAAAAATTAAAGATAACTTTTTAAGGTTAACTTAAACCTGTATAAGTTATATAATTATATAAACATCTATAAATTATAATTGCCCATGCACCCTGAATCATCTGTTTTGAGTTAGTTGCATTTTTTGTCATAAGATATATTGCCACCAGTGGTGAGGCCTGTGGTCATTTCTAGATTTGGCGATGACTAAAAGGAATTCATCACTTTTACTAAGTCATAAAACATAATGTAGATTATACAAATCCTTAGTTATTTACTCAAATTTATAACAAAACTCCAACAAACCGCTTCAAGGACCGGAGAACACACGAGCGCGCCTGAATATGCCTGATCAAACGGACATCGCTGTTTGAGCGATACGTCTACCCTTCCCCCCGCGCCCATCGGAAGTGGTTCTCTCCCTACCCTATCATGACGACTGTAAGTAACACATGACCATACCGAATGCTTCCGACATCGCTGTATAATGCGAATCCGACGACCTTCATGCATGTTCGGGGTTTGTCAGCAGCCCTCGTGCGTTCTCGGGTGCATGGAGCAAGCGAATTTCAATCTAAGGCCCTGGCACCACATGTTGTCTAAGAGTCAAAGTAGTTGTGAGGTTTTGTGCTGACGATTGTAGTGTGAGTACTAAGTGATTCAAATAATGTTAGTAGTAATGAAAAATGACTGAAGAGATGGACTTAAAATCAATTTAAAGGAAAAACGGTTTAGCTCTTTGAATTTTGAGGATTAACTTTAACGATTCAGACTGGGAGACCATGCTTAGCTTAAAAGCTAAAGTTCCAGATAGGAATAACCAATTACATTGGATTCTTATTTTATTTAACGCCACCATGTGTCTTTAAATTTGTCAGCAACTCCCATCCTTTTTCGAGAAAATGGAATTTTAAGAATGATAGTTTGATGACTGAGTGAAAATATCATGCCTCGCCACTTATTGCCACCAGTACGCTTACAAATTAATAAGTGAGAATCACCCATTAAACGATAATTTATAGGTTTTGTTTTTGATTGTTTTTTTTTAATTTAGCAGTGCAGGTAATCTCCAAATTATGGCTTAATTATTAGTTTTATTGAATTATTAAGGGAGATATGAAGTACCAACAAAAAACACCCTTGAGAAATAATATATAGAAATAATTCACACAATTATTGTGTTAACTTACTTCAAATCTACATTTATATTTGTTACTGTTTCTAGAACGATATGATCCAGACAGGACAGATGAAGCAGTTTGCCCTTCCTCAAGCAGTGAAGCAAGTCTCGAGGCACAACATCAGAGACCACCAACTGCCAACGTCACTGCACCAACTGAAGGGGGCTTTCCTGTTGCTGCTAACTGGCTTGGCCCTGGCAGCTGCCATGTTCCTCTTTGAAATCCTGCATTCGAGGTTTAAACTAGGGAGATTGGCAGTATCATGAAAAGCTGAAGGAACAAATTAAAATTAAGACATAACCAGGTATAACAAATTTTAATTTCGAAAGTGGAATTAAAATAGTAGTTTTAATTCAACAACTGTAAAAAGGAAATCTACTTGTTATGTTTCCCTCAGTTTATATTGGTTTATATTAAGTGTGTTTGTAGTGAAATAATGTGTTATAGCTTTATAGCTTTTAAGCAGTAGAGAGTAATATAAAGAAACCTGGCTAGTTCAAAATCCTTTCTATAATTTTAATTCTATGATTCAAAATCTTCTTTAATTACATTTGTTGCTTTATCCTTAGCATTTTCTAAACAATGTTAAATCATCTTGGTTGAATCAAATAATACTTTAAATAATTCAAACTTTTTTGTCTCGGCTGGATAAAAAGTGGCCTCAATATACAAAACCAAGAATGCCCGAAAACCGGTGTTGCACAGTTGGCATGAGGATCTTTACTGCGCTGCGCTTATGAAGGTTTTATGCCCTTTTTGGAGTAACTTCTGCAATTCAAATTTTTTGATAGTTTTAATTTTTTTACCAGTCCCTTGGGGTTTGAATTATCCAAGTTCTACTGAACATTTCATTCTTTATAAGTTGTCTTTGGCAACATCCTATGAAATATTAAGAATGGTGTACATTACATGTATTTTTCAACAAATTCTCATATTCTAGCTCGGGGCTGCTTGTAGACTATCTGAACCGTTAAGAAGTCATCCATTGGCATATTTTGTTGGCTTGACTTAAGGCAATCTTTAAGAGGAATGTGTGCAGCAGTTAATACGCGAAGGCTCCCATCAGGTTTAACTTGGGCATTCTAACATACATAAGGGACAAATACCAAATCTCACCACCAGAAAAAAATATCACCTTTGCAATACAAGAGAACAGAACTATGTATACAGAAATATGTATTGACAGATGACGCTTGGGAAAGACTCAAAATATGGTCACAAGACAAACTGGCTACTTTGAAGTTAACTTTCTTTCTGAAGAACCTTTTACATAGACAGTTCAAGATAAAATCGAAGATGATCCTAACAGAACAAAATATCCTTTCAATGGATAAGGGCTGGAGCGTGGACTTCCAGAACCTAACAGGGGTATACAAATTAATTTGTATTTAGTTTTTTTATGCACATTGATGATTATACTGCTTAGAAGTTACGGAATAAGGAATAGCCTAAATAATGATCGATACCTGTACAATTTTAATGGTGTAATGCGGTCGTCAAAACTGGGGTACCCCGCACAAGACATCCATCTTCTTTCAGTAGTGGCCAAAATGCGAATGACTCACAGGCTTGTGGGTAGTTACTCTGATTGGTTCGGTGGGTCACATGATCATATTTGTTAATAATACTAGGCCTTTAGGAATTAGGGTTGGGAGGGACAAAGCAAAGGTTGAAGTTTGATTTTGAACTGTCTACTGCTAATGGCCATAAAGCATAATTAATAACTGCTCTTAACAAAGAACCACAGAGGTAGCATGACAGATATACAATGGACTTCTTGTCTGTCACTTTCCCCTTTCTGTAAAGAAGAAACCTCTCTTTGTTGCTTCTCTGTGAATGGTTTACACAGTAAAATATTTGTTTATTCAGTCTACTGTTTTTATATTGAAGTTGTTTCTCATATTGAAGATTCCACATTGACTATTCAGTACCGGTCTATGGTCTACCTGAGCTGTATCACGTTTGTCGTTGTGCGGGTTGCGCCAACTGAACTCGCTATCCATGTGATGGTGCTCAAGTAGATTTTATTAGGACGGCTGCTACCTTTCGAACTGTTGTATGAAAGAAGTAGCTTGAGGGTACTCCATTCTGCATGGTGAAAATAAAATCAACTGTAGGTGTCCTTTCATTATGTTTAAAAGTTGATGAAGGTTTTACTGACAAGCATAAGTTTACAGAACTGACAATGTTAGCGATGTCAGTATACGAAATCCCAGAACATATAATGTGTCTCAGTCCAGATTAACATTGTTTCAGCAGTTTTATTTTCTCAATCCTCCTAGATTTTTTAATATTTTGATACCAGAAATAAAATAAAAATGCTAAACTAAAAAGTAAAACTTTGAAAATAGTGAGAAAGTGAATTTTTTCTCAAGAAAACATTGAATCCTTCCTGACACAAATGACATACAATGAAATCGGTTACTTAAACTAGACAACTAATTGTTTACTACATTCCGGGCAGATTTGATTTTGTTTACTAATGCAAGTCGTTTTGTTATTGTATAAAATACCTTAATTTTGTAAATATCCAAGATTTCCTGTTGCTGTTAGTTGTAGGATTCGTATCACATGCACATCCTTGCTCTTTAAAAATAAAGTGATAGCAATTCCAAAACATGATTTTATCCGATGGGATGCTTAATTTATTTTGCCATGTTAAACCAAATTTGATTAATTTGAATAAACATTCAATTGTTGTATTTTTACTTATTTCTTTGTACTTAGTTATTGATACTGTTCTTTGTCTACTTTACTATGTTTTGAACTGTTTAAATGTGTGATGTATAAATAAACTATAATTTTGTTTGTGACAAAATAAATATATATTTTACTTTGACTTTCAAACTTCAACTAGTTGGTAGGATTGATAAGGGCTAAAACATCAATAATCCTTAAAAATCAAAAATAAGATTATAGTTTAAACAAGTTTAAAGTACTAGCACAATATGGAATAAATATGTTTAGGAGTATAAAAAGTGAGTCGGTTTGTATCCATTCCTAAGAACATTTTCAGATTTTGTCTGGAAAAATTTACCTTTCTGTAGGGTATTCAATGAATATAATAGAATGTTTTGTAAAGTGTTAAACAAGAAATCAACAATAAAACACTGATTCATAGGTTGTATTTCAACATCTGATTGCAGTCCACTTTCCTGTCAGAAATTCTTCAAAGGAAAAGAAAGTCTCTTTTATAGAAAAAAGTTCATGTTTTTACTTGAATTTCTTGTCATTCAGTTTTCTGGGTCTAGATTACATGATTAATGGCCCCATATCTGCCTTTATTTATCTAACTGGGGTAAGTTTATACTATGGCTAAACCTGGTATATCATAGCTATGGATTGGTTCATTGTAATTTCATTGCTCCACATTTAACTGCAAGAACATTTTGCACTGCATTACATAAAATTGTATAAAGTGGGGTTAAGGTTAATAACAATAACTATGCAGTGTTTTAGTAACCAGTAAATATTGTGGTAATGTACAAAATTAATGTCTTCCTGCAAATTAGTACAGACAAATATAACAAAAATATAAAAAGCTTGTTTAAATAAACCATAAGTGAATGTAGTGAGCGACTCTCAATTCCGTACAAAATGCTGTACCAACCGAGAGCTGTGACGGGGTTTTGACTGCTCCTGCGACTGCAGTCTGGCTACGCTCCGACCCACCGTCGAGGGACTGGCTGGACACCAGAGTGCTGAGGGCCTCCGAGTGACCCAACGACCCGACACTCCCGCCGCAGGAGACGAGCTCTTGCAGCCACTCGTCACTGACCTTCCTACCATACAGCTCCGTCAACTTGTCTAGCTTCTTGGGCTTCAGTTTGAAAACAGCCTCTTCGGAAAAGTCATCCTCTGATTCCTCTGAAAGTAACAAACACTTTTAATAACTGAACACAATATTTTTTTTATATTGATATTGATACAGACCCCTGGGCGAACCCAGCTACTGTATCATGGGAAAGGGAGGTGCTTTGCTGGTTGGAACCTAGAGCTCCAAACACCTTAGGAGATAGGAAGGGGATAGGACCTTAGGGGATAGGAAGGGGGAGTTACACCTGAAATGTTTGGAAATTGTTACCGTTCATTACCGAATTACATTCCATTACCTGATGCTAGCTCCGCACCGTCCACACCCACCTGGAATGAAGGAACTTTTGGGGTTCTCACTTTGGCTTTTTTCATGCGTTTTTCTCTTTTTGGATCGTACGAGTTCTGATGTCTTGTTTGTGTGTTCGTCCAGTGATTGTGTTGTGATTTGGATTTTTGTGAGTGTTGTTCGTGGGGGTGGTTTGTGGGACATGTCGTTTTTTGCTGTCTCATGTGGTAGTGTTGTATGGTGGTGGTCTGATGATGGTTGAGTTGGTTTTGGGTGTGAGATTGGGGTTGGTTGAGGGGTGGTTGGAGATGTCGCTTTAACATTCCTGAGGGGGTTCGACTTCTGAGCTGACGTGGTCTGATGTTGGTTCGTTTTGGGTCTCAAATATTGTGTTCGAGAAGTGTGTTGGGAGCTGTGTTTCCGTCTCCTGGAATTTTGATTACCTCTACCCAATAATCGTTCCATTCCACTTTCTCAGTTAACATCTTCGTAACTGTCTTCACAGCTCCACCTGTTTATGTTTTGCCTGCAATCATGTTTTTGTTAATTTGAGTATGAATGTTAAAGTGAATGTGGTGCATATTCCTTTGGACAGGGAAAGGAGACAAGTGATTTGTTTGATTTTCGTTTAAGTACAGAAAGTTCATTCAAGATTAATCCCTCTACCGTTTTCCTTTCTTAACCTAATTATACTTAAGCATTATGAGAAGCCAGGAGGCTTCCCGTTTTGTATCTATTTGTTCCTCCTTCCATTTGGCTCATGGTCAGCACGGAACCCCATCATCAAAGGAGGTGATACATGAAAAAGACAAAAAATCATTAAACGTTTTTATTTGACGTCACATTGGCTAGACACCTAGCGCGGTGCAATGGTACAATCACATCCCCGGGTGAGTGCGCCACTACTCGGACCCTGCGGAGTGGGGACTTTAAATAACTGAACACAGTAGTAAATTTAGTCGTGTTTAACTTGCGGCAGATTAACATACTGTCAGATGTATCAGCATACTTATATCTTCTATCTAACCCCTTGTGCAAGGCTGAAATGCCAGGTAGCATACTATACTGCAATGGGTAGGAAAAATAAATTGGGAACTGTGTGATCATCTGCACGGACTCCATTTCAAAGTAGATTTTTGACACAGTATTTTTAAAATGTCTATTTGATGTCTGAATACTTTAAATGCTTTGTAGCAATTTAAAAGTTATGACAGCAATTGATATGTCAGGCTGCTATTGGAGAAATATTTGTGTCACTAGTTTGAATTTTTGCCTCATAAATAAAAATGTGTAAGCGGACACAAATTTTAAAATACCCCCGTCACAGCAATCCTGCATACTCAGCAAATTTCCTATGCATGAATATATGTCATACTACCACATAAAGCACCTTACCAAGTTTCATAAAAATACTTAAATAAATAAGTGATGTATAGCATTTTATTTATTCTCCATAAGAATAACATTAAGGCTGAGAACGCAGGTTTGCTGCAACGAGGAAGACAAAAATATGGGTTTTTTGCACACATTTCAATATAACTCAACCAGGTGAAGCTACATACCAAGTTTTAATGATTTATGTTCATAATTAAGGGAGATATAAAGCTTTACGTATTCTCCATAAGAATAACATTAGGGATGAGTATGCAGGTTTGCTGCTAAGAGGATAATCAACAAAAATCAATTTTTTGTGCAAATATCAATTTACCAGTACTAGGTGAAGCCACATACCAAGTTTCATCAATATACGTTCATAAATAATCGAGATATAAAATTTTAAATATTCTCCATAAGGATAACATTGGACAACGTACTGTGTTCACCACTTTGAATATCTCGGCAACGGTTGGACGTAGAATCACAATTTGAACACCAAAATGATGGTGTTGTAGAGCTAAACTGATTGGTAAAAGCAAATGTGAAGTGTACAATAAAATTAATTAAGGAAAAGCTAAAAACCATTTTCCCATAAGATTAACATGGGAGATTTTATGAACACGTTTTTTGGATTTTCTCCGCAACCACTTAACCTAGATTAATGATTCAAAATACTGTATTTTTTTAAGCTCTATAAAATGGTTAAAACAAAAATTGTGTGTTTTAAAAATTTCAGGGTGAAAAGTGCAAAAAACTGATTTTTGGAAAATTTTAAAACCTCATAAACCCCCTTTCCCATGGTCCGATTTTTCTGGTTTTCGAACTTAAAGTCATGAATGTCACTTTAGACATTTGAGACAAATATCATCGAAATCGGTCGTTTTTTACTCAAGTTATCGCATTCACGGACACATATATGTATATATATATATATATATAGATATATAAATTTGAACGAATAGTGTTTTTGGCATCTGGGGACCTCAAAACAAAAAGTTATCATGGTCTCGGGCTTAAGTCTTACCATGAGACCTACGGTAATAGCTTCTTCCCTATAGCGGAAAATTCGCTAAAAGCTAAATAGTTTTAGTATATATAAGGTTTTAAATGCTAAAATCAACAAATCGTACCTTTGAACTGCCTGAGAAAATCTTGTCTTAAAGATCCACAATCTTTAAGATCAAAGCCTTCTTTTTTCCAATCGTTCTTCAGCTCATTCATCATCTCATAAACAGACATATCCAAACGTAACGTGACAGGCATTTCCTAAACAAAATAAGGATTTTGTTAAGACTATTTTACCATCAAAGCTACAAACTTAATAAATATTATTTATACGAAGTATGTTTTTAAAGTAAGTACCGTTTTTAAATTCCGCCATTACAGTGCTACTTTTGGCATTCCTGCATCCTGCACCTGCATCTAATGGTAAGCCTGGAACACAACTACGGCAAAAATAGACTGGGTTCCATAAAGTTCCATAAGGTCATGATTCGGTACATCTCAATATTTTTTCACACTCTATATTTACAGGTTTTTGAGTTTGTGGATTGTTGAGGTTCCCAACGCTCGTTTACACAATGATTAAGTACAAACTGATACCAATTTTTATTAGATTATACAAATTTAATTTAATGGAAAACACACAAAAAATAGTAATATAGTGTTAAAAACATAGAGCTTAGCAATTTCAACTGACTTACGCTAGCCAAAAATAAGTAATAACAATTAAAAGAGTTCAAATCAATCGAGTTAAATGAGTGGAGTTACACAGAGTACCAAGTTTTACCAAGTTATCACAAGTTATAAAACCAAACCGCCCCAGGAACTCTTAAGAAAACCACAAGTGTGACATCCAAGAACCATGTATCGGATGAAAGAGTTCCGCGCGAAAATTGGAGGAACAATATTAGTTTGTTTACACAACCCCTCCTAAGGCCATATATTAAATGCAAGTATCAAGTTAAACAATCAACACATTTTAAAATATTAGAATTTGATTAGACTGATTTGATTTGACTGTGTAACTGAAATCAGGTGAACAAGCAAAGCTGTTGGAAACAACTACAGTCAACTCCTGATTTCCAGGAGTGGGTTAATCAGGTTGCAGTTTAACCGGGGTCGCAAAAGGTTTATTTTTATTTATGGCCTTCTAAACAAAAATATAGCAATTGATAACAGTTTATTTGGTTAAAATACCTTCAGAATCGTAACATTTACTTTATTTATTAGAATAAATACTGAAGCTACAAACACTTTAGTAAATAGAACGTAATCTGAGAGTCTGTCATCTCGCTAATGAGCCATGGTCGCATGTAGGGAGTGATGACCTTGACACTGCTCAAGCCACCTGCACCCTGCACCTGCGCTGGGCAGAGCGACGGATTGACTTCTAAACATAGAAACCCGTCAAAACAATCACTCTTCCCGCGCTGTTTACCTCATACGTTTTTGCCCCCAGTGCGAAATTAATTAGCACACTGTTCGGTGTAGTTCTGTGACCAAAAAACTCTCACTGGATATTTAAAACGTGTTTAGATCTTTAACCTTTTAAATACCATTCGGCGTTTTGGAAAGTTTTTACTGCTGTCAGCCATTGTTAGTATTAACTATTACCTTGCATTTTATAGATTGCATCACATTTTCAAGATTTTCAAAAGTAATTTAATTTGCATAAATATGTCTTAAATTACATTAAAACACAATATTGTAGTAAAAATGTGAATAAACCTTTATTATATTTGTAATATTAAATTTATTGAATCACTTTGTTTTAACCATGATTTTGGGTTTTCCGTGACCCTCCAACCGGTCAATACCCCAGATAATCGGGAGTTGACTGTAATTTACATAAAACACAGATAAAACTGACTGAAGAGAAATGCTAGTATTACCTCTTGCAAATCGGTTACCAAAGTCAAACTCCAAGAGGGTTTGTCATTAACATTTTCAAAGTTTATTTCCTCAGGGTCTTCAGTTAGCTTCAGGGTCGAAGATCTTTCTGCTCGCGATACTGTTCGTCTCCGAGGGGAATGGCTATGGGTTCCTGACGTGGAACTGAATCTTTCTAGTGATTTTTTTTCTGAAATGAAATTACACCTAGTAAAATTTTAACCGTTACTTTAACATTAATAACAACATTAATTTATACCTTTTACAGATTTGTTTAAATATTCCAATAAATAAACAGAAGATTAAAATTATTGAGATATATTATACCCGATCATTATATCAACATGTAACATACTAATTATAAAGTTATTAACTATGCACAATTAATCTGTTTTAAAACATCGTAATAATATTAGACTTTTATTTCCAACTTTATTCAGTACAAGCCAATTTTGTAGCAATAATAGCGATGCTATTCGTTGGATGTAAATAGGAAAAATTAAAAAAACCAGATACAACAACACAATCTGTCCGATTCCCGAGGCTGACAGCTGAGTTGAGATCCTGAGGCCAAAGCCTGTTAGTTTCTTTATTCAGGGTGCCTACTAAATTTTCCATATGAAATTTCCGACTTTTTCCCGACCAAAATTTCCAAAATGCACATGTGAAGTATCATAGATGTATCATCGCAAAATAGAGTGAGCCACCATACAGCTAGTAGCGCATGAAAAAGCGACTTGCATTTTGCGCCTTTTAAGATCCGGTTGACCATTCATTATTAACCACAACTCGTGAGGTTATGTTGCGTTTAGGGAATCCAATCCCGGATTATATTTTACGCCCCGGGATTTCAGGATTACGTTGAAGAATCCCGGGATCCAGAGAGTAATCCCGGGATTAACATTAATTTGCGTACAAATAACAGTGACAAATTTAGTTTTTATTTTTCATGTTTAACTTTAATAACTTATAACACTGTAATCTATCTAGGCAGTTTTGTACACATTTGGAATTATTTAATCAGATAACTGCTCCGAAAAATTATTTTACAATGTTTAAAATGTTAAGAAATTAATTTTTGTGTTAGTATGGCCCAGGATCACTTTCTGAATACTTGAACGGTTTAAATTATCTTTTTCCGTCAGTGATCCTATTTGTGCTCAATATAGGCACACAACTACCCATGCCGCGTCGTCATCATTTAGTATGGCCAAACATCATTGTCAATGTGCAGGTTTTTAATTCTTTGTTATTTTGTACGTTCGTGTCATATCTGTTTAATGCATTGTGTTTGTAATATTCGACGATCTCTTGTGAGTGAATGACATACATGAATTGTAGCCTGGATGAGGTAACCTCGAAAGCAGTCGTCTATATTGAGGATGAATATGACCACTGACAGAAAAAGTAATTTACCATTTGTCACAATGACCTATGCATGCAGTACAGAGTTAGTTTTGAGTGTCTGACATTTTCCATGGTAAATTCTCATACCATGAACATACCTTAGCCCTTAACGCAAAACTATTACTCAGTAAATATTTATAAAAGTATTGAACCAACCCTCTTGGTTATATCTAGTCTAATAATGAAACTGGATATCAAAATTAAGCTTTACTCAGTGTTCATTCTTGAAATACTAATAAATGTATTAGTATGACACATAATAACACATAAAATTGAAACATAACATATTTATTAACATACTGTCTAGGCCTAGAATGAAAAATCTATATTTATAAAAAAGGATGTTGGTTTGTTTTTTTGTATATATATTTCAAGTTTATGGACTCGGACACCGTTGGACCGTTTGCCATGAAACTTGGTATATATATATATATATATATATATAAGTACAATTTTACGGAGAAGGTTTTTAAGCCATCTATTTTGTCCTAACTCAATTGGGTTCCTCCCAAGAGGCCCAAAAGGGTTCCCATATAAACCTTATGGAAAGATATTGTTGTTTACATAAAAGCTAAAGAAATGTTTACTTGAACAGGTGAGCTTGGTGATATTGGTTTTAGTTGGTAATAGTCAAAGGCATGACAATGTCTGCCAGGTAACAGCTAGTAAGTTATATTTTGACAAAGGATTCTCTAATAATAATACAAATTGTGTAATATAACTAAGTAAACTTAACCTGCATTCTAAAATGATTGGTATTATTAATCAAACATAATCCTCTTGCAACTTGCAAAATTTCAACTGAGATTATTAAACGATAATCATAAAAAAACATTTAGTTATTCAAACTGGTGTTAATTAAATTTAATAAATTTAAGCTTTTAATTTGTTTAACGGTTTTGAAATAAATTTCAATCATTAATTGTGTTTATAATATTCAAAACCCTTACTTATATCACTATTTCGACATATTTTCATTATTCGGAAAATCCTGGGATTAGAACCTGAAATCCCGGGATTGCTAAGAGACAAAATTCTGTCGGGATCCCGGGATTGGATTCCCTTGTTGCGTTCCAAAGATATCAAAATTTATATAACAATTTACGAACCTTAAATTGGTTTTTTACATACATTAATGTACAATCCAAATTTATAATGAAATATATTACAAGTTAAACGCTTCCAAAATTTGTAAGTCCATTCTGTTTTTGCAGTCTTTCCATACAATTTGCAGCATCAATATTGAAGGCGCTAGTGTCCCAATCGTTAATTATGCAATAAGTGGACCTGTTGCTCTAAATCAAGCAAAACAAACTTTTATTGTTTATATCAGTTATCAGCTTTCTTATTGTTTACCTGTATTTTACTGTATCGTCACCTGTTTTAGAGTGCAACTAAATTCAAACTACTCTCCATGTTATATTTATGAGAACAAATTGAACTTTGAAGGTTGCCCTTCAGCAAAACAGTATTGGAAATTGAAAACCACTTTGCACAACTACGAATTTGGGCCATTTTTTTGACACCTTAACCATTGAAATTGGTTCAAAAATAATGGAGGAGTTCTGTTTAAAAAAATCGCCTTAGCTTATAGGGGTGTGCGATGCAGCGATTTTATTTCGATTCGATGCAACGATGCGATTCAAAGAATTCTGATCCGATTCAATGCAATGTGACATGTTTCAATGATTAAAATTCAGCCTATACACCAATTGTTATGACCAAAATGGATGATCTACCATCTTGGCCAAAGTCTAGTTATAATTTTCTGATTTGATCAATTAATTCTTCTTCCATCCTATCTTGATTCATCATTTAAAAAACTTTTGCAATAAAAATGCATAACCTAAACTTAATTGTATTTACTTAAGTTTCAAAGGACGGACGAATACAAACGAACGCCAAAGTTAAATAACGAGTGACGATGTAGGCAGTTTTGCCAGATTGTAAAATACCACTATTGTACCATGCCAGTAAAACTACCGTATTTTTGACAAAATAATATTTTACCCACCCTAGGAATAGTTTTGTGTAGTTATAACGTTATCCAAATAATTCACTGTTTATTATAAATTCATAATTGGGAAAAACGTGGTTGTAAGATAATAATTCAAAGAAATAATGTTGGTCAGCCGACTGAATTGTTGATTTCAACCGGACCCCACCCCTCCCCTCCCATTTTTAATACTCCCCATGCCCTTTGTAATGCGGGTAAACGGCAGGGGTATAGGAAGGCTTCGAACACTTTTGATGCATGGCTATTTCGATTACTACAGCATCAAATCAAATCAAATTGAAATGTCGATGCTTTTCGATGCATCGCACACCCTTATTAGCGTATTATAGATATAGAAGATGATTTAGTAGCTTCAGATTATCCAGATTTGCAGCTATCCAGATCACGGTTCCACCATATTAGTCCGGATAATCTGAGGTTTACAGTAGTACTTTTTAGCCACATCCGAGATGCAGTTGACGTTTTTTAATCTAGTTGATTTTTCCGTATCTACACAATTCGGCAGTTAACGTCATTTGCGTTCATCCGTGGATTAGTGGAAAAACATGCTTGATTCCTGCCGAGTTTTCTCTAACTTTGAGTTGAGTCTGAGTGTTCAAAAATCAACTGCAAACTCTAATTTTATAGTAATTTCTCAACTCTTGTTGTTTTCTTGACGTGAAAAAATTCTTGTCTTCCTGACTTTTCCCAACTGGTAGACACACTGTAATATTTAACCTATTTTATCAATATTAAAACAAAAATGAAACTGATCATGGAAATATTTTTAAATAAATGTGTTGTTGTAAGGTACAAATTTGCTCATTGTCAAACAACAGGTCCCCTTGTCTTTCCTGATAACTGGAAGTTATATTGAAGACCACTGTCAGTAATATAAACTGCAATTACTACATTTATCTCCTCAGAGGAGAGATATGTCCCTCATTACTTAAGAAAAAAAAATGAAGATCTTCTTACATAAGACTACCTTACCTATTTAAACTTTGTTATTAGAAAGGTACACATTATTGCAATGGCACAGTTTGGTTCCACCAGTGTATAGCATAACTGGCCCAGCTTGGGAATGGAGACAGCATAAAGGTAAACATTTTTCACTTTAGGTTGTTAGTATTAAGATAACCCAGTAGACGTTGACTACTGCCTAATTTGACCTTAAGAAAGGTCATTCACTCTCACAACACTAGAAATAGAGATGCTATTAATTATGACTTGTAGGTTAGGTAAAAGTCAAAGACATACAACTTGGAAATCTTTTTTCGATAAATTTTGTTTATGGCTCTCAAAAAACCTTGTTATTCTTTGGATGAATTAACCTTGGTGTCTGTGATATTAATTTTTAACTTAACCAATAATATTTATCTAGCTAATTGTTATTTCGTTGTAATTATTTAAAGTTAGTGTTATATGTACTTGTCATTTTTTTTTAATTTGAAGTTTTGTTGATTTTAAAATTTGGTTTTACATGGATTTGTCACCAGTGTTACCAACACATTTCACTATTTTACTTTTGTTCAACTCCTGCTCAATTCGGCATTAAAATTATTAATAAAGCTTCATCGTATGTTGTGAATTTGATCACTAGGCCTACTATTAAGTTGTTGTAATTATGACTCGGTATATAGACCATGACTATGACTTTGCCCATTGTAAAAATCGCTTGTATTTAACGGTAACAAAGGTCGATTTGATTTGATACCCTAGTGGACTTAGGAATGTGAGTCAAAGACGTAGTGGTTAGGGTAATAAACTCCGAAACCGTGGCAGCAGACATGTCATGGGTTCAAATTCCAGTCCTGGTAGGGAAATTTTATCAGCAGTTACAACTGATTAAAGGCTCGCTCCTTGCTGATATATTCCACGCACAGATCTGTAGACTATGTGGACTGGCAAAGTGATGCAAAAAGAGGATATCAACCTCTGTTAAAAAAGTAAGACTAATTATCTACTGTTACGGGTCTATTTTTCCAACATTAACCGAGTAATATTAGTTCCTGATGTAGCCGATGTGTGTCTGATATAAACATCTTCTTTCTCTCCTATTTCTTTCTGTCACTCTCGTCCTCTTTATTGGTTGATCGCCCAAGAATTATCGTTAGCTGTTAAGAGAGAGCATCACTCATTGTTGTAGTGACAATCAAATTCGTTATGTCGCTAAAACTCTATTGCCACACTTTCAAAAATGGCGATAAAGTTTACTAGAGCTTAAAAAATCGACAAGTCTGTGAAAGTCAATGAGCGGTGTGAGTCTGATTCAACTCTATATGAGTGCAATATACTAGCCTGATCTTTGCTAATCAGGCCAGGAAGAGGTCTGTTATCAGATCTGATAAGAATAGGTAGTTGAACTCTGGAAATTCCTAACTTCTGTCATCTGACCACTAGTGCCGATTGCATAAAATCTTATCCGTCAACCCATATATCAATCACTGATTTGTTTATTTCACATCATTTGTTTACATTTGCATCAGCCAAAACCCGAAGGTGTAATTATAAACCCAAAAAAATACTCCAAATGTGATAGTGTTAGTGTTTCCTCTTGTATTTCTATTGAGAATAGATTTAGTATTTTGAATAGTGAATCTCAGCATCCTAATGGTGTGTTAAGTATGGAACTTTTTCCAACTCTGCGTCAAACAGATCAGTGCAGCATTAGGTCTAGGCATAACAATAAACGTGTCGCTACAAATAAAGCAAGAGCTAAGAAAGTAGGTGTGAATGGGAATAATGCTGAATTCTGTCGAAAAGTGTTAATATTGGCGGACAATCAAGGTTGCAGTTTAGGTTCCAATCTCAATGATGTAGTTCCTTCAAATGTCTCCGTTACAAGCATTATTAAACCAAACGCCCGTTTATGTGAAGTTGTTGCAGATTTTAAAAACTTGATAAAAACGTACACAAAACAAGATACGGTTATTGTGGTTGGTGGCTCCAATGATGAGTTATGTGATAAGGAAGATAACATGATAAAAGCAGTCGAAGAAATATTAACTGTAACAGCACATACAAATGTAACAATTGCGGCACTTCCACTCCGTCATAACCAACCTTGGGATTACGGCAGTGAGGACTACATCAATTTTGAACTCCAACACATAATTAAAAGGACTCCATGCAAAATTCTTGCCTACTGATGAGTTACCACGTCACATATATACATCGCATGGGTTGTATTTTAATAAAGTAGGCAAGTGGAGAATGGTGAATGTGATGAAAAGAACCATTAATTACTTGATCAACACTAACTAACACTGCTCGTGATATTGTCAAACACGAAAATACGTCTGTGATAAAAGAAACTAGAATATTTAATGATGCTAATTTGGCTTTATTTGTTAAATTTTTAGATAAAGAAAATTGATTTAATGTATATAATGCTAGTGTTGATATCAAGTTTGATATATTTCACGAGACTTTTATGTACTACTTTGATATATGTTTTCCAAACGTAAAGAAACGTTCAAGAAATTATAAAAAAAGTTGGATAACACAAGATATAAAACAAGATAGGTTAAGAATTATAGAGTTAAGTCATTCAGCAAGAGCTACTAATGATCAAGAATTATTTAATAGAGTTAAAATTTTGAGCAAAAATTACAAAGTTTAATTAATACAAAGAAAGTTTATTATCAAAATAAAATTGAAGAAACCAGTAATGTAAGCAAAACAACTTGGTGCATTCTTAATTTAGAAATTGGAAATAAAAAGAAACCCTGTAACAATATTGAAATTGTAGTGGGTGGTGAGACTTACGTTGAACCTCAAGAGATCAGTAGGTATTTTAATGATTTTTTTTCTAATTATGTTGAACTGTCAATCATTCCACAGTTGGTAACAAGAGGTCAAAGTGACAAAGATGCTATGCCTTGGTTCAATAACTTTGCAAATCAAATTTTTAAATTCAGACCAGTTACAGATACTGAAATTTTGAAAGTATTGAGTTCATTTCCAAATAAGCTTTCAACAGGATTTGATGAGATTCCAATGACAGTGATAAATTATGCAAGCAAACAGCTAATTAAACCCTTAGTTCACCTGGTAAATTCGGTTTTACCAGGTTCACCGTAAATACCAGGTTCGGTAAATTCGGTTCACCTGGTTTTATTAGCGGTATTTTTCCAAATAAACTTAAGATAGCTAAAGTGATTCCTCTTTTCAAAAAAGGTGATTCGAAAGATCTTTCCAACTACAGGCCATTGTCATAGTTACCTATTTTTTCTAAGATTTTTGAAAGAGCAGCCTACAATCAATTAGTTAATTACCTTGAAACACAATGTTTGCATGATCAGGAGCAACATGGCTTCAGACCAAAACAATCTTTAATAATTGCTGGTACTGATTTTATTAATTCAGTCATAAACTCTGTAGATAAAGGAGAGAAAACTGTAGGAATTTTCTTGCACCTAAGCAGAGCGTTCTACAGTGTGTCTCATAAACTTCTTTTGAGCAAAATTGAAAGCCTGCGTATTAGTGGAAATTCTTTAAATTGGTTAAGTTCGTATTTAGTAAATAGAAAACAGTTTGTTGAGATAAAAAGTGCTATAAAAAATAAATAGTTTGCAGCCATTCTTCACTAGCTCAGATTCATCATGGTGTACCTCAAGGATCAATCCTTGGCCCACTGTTGTTTCTTTGTTATTTAAGAGGTATTCCACTTTCATTTCTGAATAGTCCATCAAAGAATTTGTGTCTGTATGCCGATGATGCCAGTTTAAAAATAAGTGATAGTATACTAAATAACTTGGAAAAATAGTGCTATTCACAGTCTAACAGGTTTACAAAATTGTTTAAATAATCATAAATTATTATTAAAAAAACAAGCATTATTATTAGTAAAACTAACTATATTATGTTCAAAGCTGGAAAAAGTAAACCCTCTGTGGATGCTGTAATAAAAATTAATGATCAAGCTTTGAAAAAAGTTAGTTCTATAACATTTTTAGGTCTAATCATAAATGAAAATTTGTCATTTAATCTCCACGTTGATCATGTAGTAAATAATGTAACCTCAGGTATATATGTTTTGTATAGAATGTCTAAATTTTGTTCAATAAGCACTTTAAAAACTCTTTACTTTGCACTTATAGAATTGTCAATCACATTTGGTATTGCTATTTATCGAAGGTACATCCAAACAGAACTTGGATAGAATTCTCCTTCTTCAAAAACGGGCAATTCATACCGTGTTGAATCTGAATTTTGGTGTTTCTGTTCATCAGTATTTTTCTAGTTTGGGCATAATTACTGTCTATAGTCTTTATGTTTTTCATAAAACTCTCCACTTAAAACAACTGTGCAAAAACGATTTGATTCCCAGGCTAGGCAACAGTCACTCATATTTCACAAGAAATAGAAATAAAATTGTCATTAATCCCCACAAGTTCGCATTCTAACAAAAAATTTGTGCTGGTGCAAAATTTGTATCTAGATTACCTGTAGAATTAAAGGACATAGGTAATCTTGAGGTGTTTAAAAAGAGGTTAAAAATGTATTTGATAGATAATCCTTTATATGATTTTGCTGAATTGTAGCTAGATGTCTATTTTAGGATTATTGACATTGTAAACTGCTGATAGTGATATAATGACGCCATACCATAATAATAATGGTATAATGACACCATTCAATGTATACCATTGTATACGTTATGAATAAAGATCTTTTCAATTTCAATATCAAGTATCAGTCTCGCACGTAGCAAATAACACACTCACCTGACTGCCTGTAAAGTATGGCGGGCATGTTTTCCTTGTAGTACAGCATCGCCTTCATCTGCTGAAGATTCAGAGGCCACGAGTTGTTGAGCAGTGTGGCCGATACCTGATAGACGAGCGGTCGCAGCCTCCCACCCTCACTCACCTTCGACTCGGAGGGTGTCAGGGCATCCTCCCCACTGGACATCCTCTCCTCTGCGCCCTCCTCTCTTCCTACAATGAGATACATTTTTAAAAGGTCTTAAAACTATTTTAAACTGTTAGTAATAAAAATCTATTAACATTATCAACCATCGAACACATTCTCGTTACGTTAACATGAACAACATTATCAGCATTATCAAAATAGACCAACATATAGTGCACCATATAGTGCAACATATAGTGTATACATAATATTGGGTAAAATAGACCATCTGGTAAAGATAGAGCTTAAATAAAATATCTAAAGTGTATGTAATAATAATAATAATGAGATTTTAAAAAATTGTTATCATTAACAAGTTATTGTTATAGAATATAACCTAAATACAGTACTTAGAGTCTTGATCTCTTGATATGAACATAATTCATTACAAACTAGGAGTGCGCTCAAATATTCCCATAATGGGATGGCCGAACTCAGAAATGGTTGATGAAAGTTCCTGCTGTTAACGTAAGTTCTAAACCAAATTTTGTCACAAAATATTAAATAAATAGCCCTGGGGACTCTGTAGGAACATATTTACTTTTCTTTTGGTTAATATTTAGTTATAAAATAAATCGTTCTTAATTATATTATATTATTAGAGGTGCAAATTCTTCAACAAAAAATAACACGGTAGTTGCCTATGCAGTGAGGTACATTGGGAATTAGCTGAGTACGAAGGTTTGCTGTAACGGGGGTATTTAATATTATAAACTGATAAAATAACACAGCTGGCTGAAGTAAATACAAAATAAATGGCTGCTGCAATCTAGCGGATAAACTATTAACTCACATTATAGGAGAACGTTACCTTTATTTTTGTAAAAACTGTATTCATTTTTTTTTTGTATATAACAATGTTAAAATCCTTTGATAAATTGAATTAAATCATGTTAAACGGAGAGTACTTTATTTAATCATAAAACATCTGAATAAAATAATTTTTTAGTAGTTTCTTGTAGTTACGAAACAATATTGTATTAGTATCTCGTACTTTAAAACCAGTAATTTTTGTCCAATGCTTTACCTTATGGAAATTTTACAACTTTTAAATGTTAATTAATGAAAAACTATTTAACGAATGTGTTCGATTTTTGAACTGGAAGCGTAAAATGTACTGGAAAACAGTTGTGGAAAATCTGAAAATGATACGTGCAGCCGTTTTCACGTTATTGCGTTCCTAACACATACGACCACACACTGACAGACAACGAATCATTGTCTCTGCTAATACATAGATTCCTTCACTTCGTTCCGTCATAAATTAAAATTTAAACACTTCAAACTCATTTTAATGATTTTAAAATTGTTACGGAAACTGAAAATGATTTTAAACTTATAACCTTCAGAGGCCAAACTCTGTCCTAAGGGTCAGCTGAGGTAAACCGGTTCTTATAAGGTCATGTTAACTTTGAGAGGCTTGTTTTAATGTTAATTGTAAAGGTAAAAATAACTTTGTCAAATTAATTTAAAGTGATAACAAATATTAACAATTTATTGAGTGTCTAATTTTGTTAAAAACTGCATGTTTATCGCTAATTTTAAGTACTTTAAACTTTCCTGTCTGTGCATATTAGAAAAATTGTGCTTCTTCCTTTAACACGTTCACTGCATCACGAGGTCCTGAGGTCTCATACCATAACCTATATTTGGTGCGCTTGCATAATATGATATTCTTCCCTCAGGTACGGTGTTAATAATTCTGTGTAAATTGACATAGACAAATAAGATAAAATATATAATGATAGGTCCATAAAGCTTGTTGATTGCTGGATAATTTGGTAACCATGACAACAAACGAGATATACAGATCTCGTAACGCACTGAAGTAATAAATGATTACTTTTATATGACACAAGATCCCCAGAACTTACAACGAAGCTTAGTTGCTCAGAGCGCTGCTTGAGGCTCTTGAGAACTTTCGGTTCACAACATTGCGCCAAAAGTTATTTGTTGTTATTGAAATAACCTACATTGATTTGTGGTGTTTTGGTGTGTAAATGTGCAGTACGAGATCTCGGTGCTTCGTACCATTGTGACATATTCAAATCCTGAGCAGGCTGTAGGTTGGCAACAGCGTGCTAGTTCACAAAATGCACCACAGAGTGCTCTGTTTCTATTTGTTTCAATGTTGTGATGTGCTAAAAATCATCTGCACAACGAGATCTCAAGGTCTCGTATTCGACAGCCACACCAAACGAGAACCATAGGTCTCGTAACGCACCACCGTAATCACATACAAATTTGCTGTAACACAGTGAACGTGTTAAAACATTTTTACAGCTGATTGGGGTTTGGGGGTTTATTGAAGAATCATACAGCACTTCACTTTTAATAATTTTTATTATGTACTAAAATAATTAAGAAAAAGATTGTTTTGTAATTTGATTTTACTTAAACCACTCACATCAACTATACATCTTTAAATGTACAAACTCTAATTATGTGATTAGATATCCAATTAAAATACTTTTGAATATAGACCTCCACGATGTTTTTATCATTGGTTTTCATTTTCCAGGTTCACTATACTGAAATAGTTATAAAGTCAAACTAAAATGTTATTTTCTAATATTTAATTTTCAGACTGGAATTCAGTCTAGTAGAGAAAACAGTGGTGACAATTGCTTTGAAGATGAGTGGTACCACTCACTGGAAACCTCTGCATATAACTTCAGCGGCTAAACATCAAGCACCATGTTACAGTGAAACCCAGAGAATGAAAATTAGAATTGAAAAGATATTTGGTTATGTTGTTCCGGTTATGGAAACACTCACTTGCCGCCCAATTGAAAATACACCTCTGGTACGGTAATTCCCGAGTGGCCGTACAATTGAAAGTTCATGGCCTCTTTTTCTATGCCTCAATATACTCCCAATTAGAAAACTTTATGTTTACAAAGTTTTAAAAAGTGATTGTGAATCACTTTAAAAAAATATTGTATAGTGATAGAGATACATATTTTGTCACACTTTTTTCATTTTTAGAAGATTTCTCATATTTAATTATTATTTGTTGGTTTGCACTCAAAAAAAGTGTTTAAAAGTACTACCCTTTCAAAGTGTTTATATTTTTAGTATGAATATATTTTGATTACAGTCTGTAATTAATGTAGTTTTACTTTTAACCTGAAAAAATCTATATTAAATTTGATTAGGGTGGGGTGGTTCTATATCTCTGAGTGTTATTTCTAGTTTAAAATTTAGCTGTGCATCCTACTTGGGCTTACGCCTACAGGATGTTCATATTTATTTCACATTTATATTCTTTTGAGTTACTTTTATCATTGTCATATTTTGAAGTAATTAATTTAATCTGTCAGAAAAGTTGTTTCATCTTTGATTACGATAATGTGTCAGAAAAGCTATGTAGGGTGACAATTGTGTAATGTGTGAAGTTTCAACTTTGATTAATGTGTTAGAAAAGCTTTGTCGTATGACAATTGTGTAATGTATGAAGTTTCAACTTTGATTAATGTGTTAGAAAAGCTATGTAGTGTGACAATTGCGTAATATGTGAAGTTTCAACTTTGATTAATGTGTTAGAAAAGCTATGTAGTGTGACAATTGTGTAATGTATAAAATTAATTGAAATACAAGAAGAACTATTGTTTGCCAATACCTTTCAGGTGAAGGATGGTCACCATGACCTGCCCCGTGCCGCTGGTGTCACAGACTATGATTCCAGCCTCATCAGTCACCGTGAGTCGGGAGAAGGCATACCTAGAGGACAGCTGGAGCCTCAGCAGCACCGTCACATCCGACGACACCTCCAGCAGACAGCTGCGACACGTCACGCAACAGTGAATATGAGCTTGGTAAAGAAAATCACGCAACAGGAAATACGAGCTTGCTAAAGAAAGTCAAGTAACAGTGAGTACTTGCTCGCTATAGAAAGTCACGCAACAGTGAATATGAGCTTGGTAAAAAAAATCACGCAACAGTGAATACAAGCTTGCTAAAGAAAGTCACGCAACAGTGAATAGGAGCTTACTAAAGAAAGTCAAGCAACAGTGAATATGAGCTTACTAAAGGAAGTCCACACAACTGTGAATACAAGCTTGCTAAAGAAAGTCCACACAACTGTGAATACAAGCTTACTAAAGAAAATCACGCAACAGTAAATACAAGATTGCTTAAGAAAGTCCACGCAACAGTAAATATGAGCTTTCTAAAGAAAGTCACGCAACAGTGATTAGAAGCTTACTAAAGAAAGTCATGCAACAATGAATACAAGTTTACTAAAGAACGTCATGCAACAGTAAATTTGAGCTTAGTAAAGAGAGTCACACAACAGTAAACTTAGTAAAGAAAGTCAAGCAACAGTGAATACAAGCTTACTAAAGAAAATCACGCAACAGTGAATACGAGCTTACTAAAGAAAGTCACGCAACAGAGAATACGAGCTTACTAAAGTAAGTCATACAACAGTGAATACAAGCTTACTGAAGAAAGTCACAAAACAGTGAACACGAGCTTACTAAAGAAAGTCACGCATCAGTGAATAGGAGCTTACTAAAAAAAGTCAAGCAACAGTGAACACAAGCCTACCAAAGAAAGTCATGCAACAGTGAATACTAGCTTACTAAAGAAAATCATGCAACAGTGAACACGAGCTTACTAAAGAAAGTCACGCAACAGTGTATATGAACTTTCTAAAGAAAGCCACGCAACAGTGAACACAAGCTTACTAAAGAAAGTCACACAACAATGAATATTAACTTACTAAAGTATGTCACTATATGGTAATTGCAACAGGGGACATCACTTTACTTATGTATGTCACTGTGGTCATTGCAACAGTGGATATGAGTACATAAAAGTAAATAAACGGTATCAGGAAACTGACACATACTTTCTCCCTTTAGCCCAACTTTAATGAATAAATTACTTTTTATTTACTAAATATAGTATACAAAGCACGGTCGAATGTACAGAAAATCTTGTAAACAAGTTGTTTTAAAACACATCCACCCAAATCCCTGCTTTGGAGGCACTACAGAATCCATTGCTACACTCGTGGTTTTAAGAGGGGAAATGCCCCCTATTACCCCCCCCCCAGGGTTAAAGGGGCAACATATTTCGAATTTCCTCTGTTTGTCAATGCTAAATTGACAAGCATATCAAGTTTGAATGAAATGTATCAGTAAATAAGAGAGAAATAGTAATTTTTGTATTCCCCATAAGAATAACATTGGACAACGTACTGCGTTTACCGCAAAATGAAAATTTCAATTTTCTCTGAAACCAGCAATCGTAGAATAGTAATTCAAAATACTAAATTATTTAGTTTTTTGAGCTCTTTTTAATGGTGAATAGTAATATTTTTTTATGTTTATGTCTTTTTATGAAAAATCCAAAAAACTGAATTTTTGATGTTTTAAGTCCTGTAATTTCTGAACCCGAATTTTTACAGGAATTCGGGTGGTGGCATTTTGTTGGAAAACTGAAGTTCTACAAACGACTAAAGTTTAATCAAAATCGTTAGAGCCGTTTTTGAGAAATTTGGATTTTTCATGTTTTTTGGCGGTTTTGGGGGGATAATTACCCTTAAAAATCAAAAATTCAAAAAAATGAAAAAAACGCCTGGAGATATCGTGGATTAGTACCTACATGCCAAATTTCATAAAAATCGGCCCATTGGTTAAGGCTCTAGCTCTGTACACATCCACACAGACACACACACACACACACACACACACACGGACACACACACACACACACACAGACAGACATCACGTGAAAACCACTTTTTTGGGTTCAGGGAGCACCAAAACGAATATTTCCACTAACAACTCAAATTCGAAAATTTTGACGAAAACAATACTTTCTCCATATACTATGTATAAGGGGAGAAAGTAAAAAGTAAAGTAGTAAAGTATGTCACAATGGTAAGATTACTTTTTAAAGTTTCATCTCTACTCATTTGATGAGTTTTTTCCTAACTAAGCCATAACTGATCCATTAGCTAAACATCTTTTTTATTTCATTACTTGGATACTTGATAATTCATCCAGTTGGCCAAATTGGCATTGGATGTCATCAAAATGCCAGGTAGGCCCTGGACATTGTAGTATTCTATCTTGGCAACAGTGAGGTTAGGTTAGGTTCAATCAATCAATCAATCAAAACTTTATTCATTGGAAGTACAAAGTACAGTTTGAATGGTGTCATATACAACAAGTTGTACACTTCATGTACATTAACTAAACATGTGTAAAATACAATGCATTTAATTAGAAACATTCATAATTATTTTTGAAATAAATAAATTCATTCTTTAGTTTGATTTTTTTTAACTCATCGAAGGAGTATACTGGTTTCAATACCAGGTACTCTTTTAATTTTGTTGTTGTTTATAATACACAAATTTCTCTCCTTTTTAATGGCGTTCAGAAGATGATTTAAAAACCTGATTCCTGCATATGATGGCCTTCTGGTATACAGTTCCAAACTGTGACAAGGAAAAGCGAGATCATCACGACCTCGTGTTTTATATTGATGGCAAGAGCCAAGAGTGGGTAAATCAGTGCTAGTTTTTTTTTTCACAAATTCTTTTGGGGTTAGAGGTTCCCTGGCTGCACAATTCAAAAAACTCTTCCAAACTATAAAAGCTTTTTAACCCTAGTCGTGGTCAACCGACGCAATGCGTCGGTTTGCCCTGACGCCTTAGTATGGCAGCCGACGCTTTGCGTCGGTTCATGACCGAAAATTTTGTATTGCAAAATAACCATTAATAATCCACTCAAAAGTGAATAATATATATACCATTCGAAAGATCATATTCTGAACTTTTATTTTATTACATAAACAAACCATGTAGTAGCTATATATAACAATGTTACGACAATTAGAAATCAAATGAATATTTGGCACAACGCTATTCCTGCAGCCGACGCTAGAAAAATGCTAAAACATGACTTTTTTGGAATTACCCTCTATACATAGTATATGGAGAAAGTATTGTTTTCGTCAACATTTTCGAATTTGAGTTGTTAGTGGAAATGTTCGTTTTGGTGCTCCCTGAACCCAAAAAAGTGGTTTTTACCTGATGTCTGCCTGTGTGTGTGTGTGTGTGTGTGTGTGTGTGTGTGTGTGTGTGAACTGACATGACCGCCCTTATGAGCATATTCTTCGGTTCCACACACCACTTCCGAGCATATGCACCCTTGCGAGCATATTCTCGGAAGTACAGACAGTGATTTTGCCTATCTCCGTAAAATAACGATCACGGGAGTACAAGAATCGTTCAAATCGGATCATATGCTCGGAAGGCACCTCGAGCCTAGTTCCGAGTGTGTTCGCTAGGGCCGCGCTGTAAGCAGTATCCATAGAAGTGTGTGGGCATTTTTGTCCCTTGCGAGCATATTTTTCGTGTGGGATGAATACACTTTGTGAGGATATATAAATTGAGGGGATATTTGTGGTGTGTGGCAATTGGGGTACTTGAGAGAATATTTTGTGCCATTGTTTTCACTTCCTGTACAGCGTTGCCAAGTTGTTCGCGCCGCTTCAGGTATAAACCAATTCTAACATCTGGCTTTGCAACTGGATTTCGACTGATGTAATTTCTCTAGGTAAATTAAAACATACTAGGGGGTGGCCGTCGAAATTCGACAGATATTGTATCCGTCCTTATAAATTTTAAGGATGAGTAATCCAACAGTAAAAAGTGCAAAGTCTTCTAACGTTGGGAAAAACACTTTTAAGCAAAGGGAAATGCTTGATGGCTCAGTGGCAGTTCAAGATATTTTATTTAACACCAAAATTATATTCATCGGACCAATAGTTTTGGTTGGACGAGTCACGGGAGATTCTTTAGAAAAATTAATCTGGGCTCTTATGGGAGTAAAAAATGCAAAGTCGCCTGGCGTTGAGAAAAACACATGTAAACAAATGAAATTGCTTGATAACCCAATGGCGGTTCAAGAGCTTTGATTCAACTCCAAAACGATATAATCGGTCTAGTGCAGCGGTTCCCAAACTTAGGGTCGCGACCCTCTAGACTCTAGTGGGTCGCGGGAGCTATTTGGGTGGGTCGCGGGAACAAATTTAATACATCAGTTTTGCAATGTTTCCTCTGATGAAATGTAAATAAAATGAAACATACCTCACTATAACTGGGGCCACGAGAGAATACCGTTGAGGGAGGGGCTTGTGTACGCCGTGACCTTGGACACGCCAATCGCCGTTGTGCGATGTTGTCACGTTATCCTCCCACTTCTAACTCAATGCGACTGACCTAACGCACTTGAAATTATTTAATCTCTACGCTCGGAGGCAATACCACAACTGCGGTGAAGTAGTTATTTGTATTAAAAAGTAGAGAAGAATGCGAAACTTTTAAAAAAAATTGCTTATTCGTACGTGCTTTACTTCCTGAGATAGCTGTAGTTAATAAAAAGCTTCCATGGTTTTTGGATACTGTTATGTATAGTTCATAATAATTATATTTATTTTACTTTCCATTTTGCGCAAAGGTTAGACGAAAAACCGGATCCGTATATTGATCAATTGTAATCAATTTTGTAAATTTTAACTGTTATTTAACTAAGGCGACCGAGCGCAGCGAGTGCTATTTTTTCACGGGCGGAGCCGTGACAGTTATATATAAAATACACCCAGCCTTTCTCTATACATCGTTATAATAAGTATATACCACACAAAAATTGTTAAGATGCTGAATGATTGCCTGGATGTATTAAAGAGTAATACATAATAATTCATAACAGATTTAAAGTGTATTTCATTATATAAATGTGTTGCAAATACCTAGCCTGTTAGGTTTCTACATAAACTGTAGGCGTGAAACGTTTCATACAAACAACTGTGACGTTTGCATCTTGTTTACTATAAACAAATAATGTACTAAATTTATGTATAACAGCAAAAGTATTGGTTACTGCCATCATAAATCATACTGTGTTTGACAAAATACTTCGCCAGTACTATGTCGCACAGGTCACCCACCTCATTGTGGAATATGGAAATTTATAAGTCAGGTGTTCAGACGTCACACTATTGTACCCTTCCCCCTTCATGGATGATTCGTGGAAACAAGGAAGTGTGTCACTCCAAATAGCAAGAGCTCTGAGATCAGTCAGTGTTTGGAAGCGTTTGAGTTGACCAGTGAATGTAATATTTTAGTTGTGTTAAGAGACAACCAGTGAGTGCTTGTGCGTGTTCTCGTTTTACATTTGTGGAGTACGATAACAATTATTGCTAGTTTACTAATTTTTAGTAAATTGTTTTAACATGGAAGGTGTTAGTGGTAACAGACTATCCTCCAGTACTAAAAAAGGTAAAACCCTTCACAGCGGTGAACGAAGAATGATATTTTCTGTGTACAACCTTTTTAAAAAAATGTCGTTTCCTTCTTTCCGAGAAACTTTAAATTTTAATCAAACAGCTAAACTGTGTGCTCAAGCCTGTGATGTTAGTGAGAAAACCGTACGCAACATTTGCAAAGAGGCAAAAACAAGCGAAGGATCTTCGGAGGTAATATTTTCAACTCCGGGCAAGACTAGAAAACGCAACTCCAAAATCACAGGATTAGACGACTTTGAGAAAGATGTTCTTCGACGAATAGTGTTCTCCTATTATGACCGTGGAGAATTTCCTACAGCTAAAAAAGTAACCAGAGACTTACAAAAGAAGTTGAATTACGGAGGATCGGTAACGTCGACAAAACGCTTGTTGAAAAAAATTGGATTTAAATACAAAAAAACCAATGACGGAAGGAAGTTTCTTTTAGAGAGAAATGATATAGTTGCTGCCCGCATTAGGTTTTTACGAACCATGCACGAATTAAGGGAATCTGGTGACACCCGGCCGATATACTACCTTGATGAGACGTGGGTGAATGAACACCACAGCAAAAAGTATATATGGCAAGATTCTACAGAGTCTGGAGGACTGAAAGTGCCTCTCGGCAAAGGAAAGAGACTGATTATCTGTCACGTCGGTTCGGCCAGCCATGGCTTTGTGCAGGATTGCAAATGGGTATTCAGGTCAAAAACATCTAGCCAGGATTACCACGACGAAATGAACTCAACAACATTTAGGGAGTGGTTCGTTGACTTTTTGAAGTTATTGGAAGAAGGATCGGTAATCGTAATGGACAACGCGCCTTACCATTCTGTCCTTGCTGATAAAATACCATCTACCTCATGGAATAAAAGTGACATTCAAGAATGGTTGAGGAAAAAAGGCATTAACTTTAGTTGTTGTGAAACAAAACCTGAACTACTTTTAAAAGTTATGCCGTTTAAAACTCAACAGAAAACATATGAACTTGATTTGTTAGCGAACGAAATGGGGCACACAGTAATACGGCTACCTCCTTATCACTGCCAATATAACCCCATCGAACTCATTTGGGCAAAAGTTAAAGGTGAAGTGGCAGCAAACAACAAAACCTTCAAGCTCTCTGATGTCGAAGTTCTTGTGAATAATGCACTGGACAACGTCACTAAAGAAGACTGGGTTTCCAGAGTTCGTCATGCCGAAAAGCTCCAGGAAGATGATTTTGCCAAAGAGTGTAGCAGATCAGTCACGGTGGAAAGAATAATCGTGAATTTAGCTGAGGATAGTGAAACTGATAGCGATGGGTCCGAAAGTGAAATTGACAATGACAATGACGATGATGAAGTTTTGGCAACAGTTCTGGGTGGTAATGATGATTAGATTTTCACGTACGTTTGATACAATGTGTAAATATATGTATATAGTGTGTATTCTTGAAAGTTAGTATGTATATTTTGTTTTTAATTGCTAATATAAAGTGTTCATATAATTTGTGACCTCATCATGCGATCACAAGCGGGGATTTCTGGTTTTAAGGTAAGAAAATCATGCATTATGTATTAAAATTGTGTTATACAGAGTATACAAAGTGTTTAACAAATAAAAATAACATAAAATGTAAGAAATTTCTACGGCTGCCATTTTGAAAATACGTTAAATATTCATTTTGAAAATAAATTAAATATTTGTCAATATTTCTTGCAAAACATTAATTTGACAACTTTAACATTGTATGAAATTTCATTGCTGTAAACAGATACTTAGGAGTAATATAGTTTGAATTTAACAACTCTTACAGACAGACAGAAAACTAAACATTTGTTATTTTATTTTGTAAATTTGCACTGACTAAACTCTAAGCTTAATTAGTTAACAAATATGTTTTGTCCGCTTACAATTATTTAGATTAAAACAGGTCACTTACTGCGTTTAGTAAAAATATTTATGCAGCAAGAATTTTGTTAAAAATTACAGAATGATTTGATTTAATGTTTACACATTCGTATGTACCACCTCAAACAAAATTTTACATAATTTACTAATAATCGGTTCATTATTAACATTATAGGCCTATTTCTTTTTTCAAGAACGCTCCCAATTTACCAATTACAAACGTTTTTGTAAATAATGTGTTTATGGAACAGGGCGGCAAGAGTAAAATGTTTAATAAGATCACCGTCCTCCGTAGTTACACCCCTTACTAGACAGGGCTTCGTAGCCTCGAACGGCTTTTAGCAGGGTGCCAAGGACGAGTGTGAGGCTAGTGAAATTCGGCAACTGCTCGCAGCTGCTCTATTGGTCGGCTGCCAACGGCAAACTCTCATGGTCCCTAGTGTACATATGTTTTATTTTCACTTCTAACTACAGAATTACAAATCCTGTTATAAATAATATAGCTATATATTTTCAAAATAAAGTGTGAAGAGCAATGCACTTTTAAAATGAAAGTTTAGAACGAGAATACTAGTTTCAATAGTTTCAGTAGTAGCTTGAGCAACGACTTCAGTGAACATCGAACGACGAACATCCCCTTCCGTCCCATTCCGTCTCCCACCCAGACAAACAAAACCTTATGAATCGGTTTTTGTTAAAAGAGCGCAAGTCATGAAAGTTAAACTTTTGGAAAATTAAAAAAACTTTATATTTTCACTAATATTTAAAAAAAAATTCCAAAGCCAATTTTTGTTTTAGTTAAACCATTGACCATAAAATAGTCAATGGTTAAACCTAGTGTTTCATATATAGTGGCATTTTTAAATAATTTGGAAGAGCCGTTTTGATGTAATTAAATCTCAAAATTTTTAAAAAACGCCCTTTTAGCATAAACCTAAAAGTAATCGATAAAAACTCTTGAAAAAAATGGTAAACATATTTTTTCAAAGCTTTAAAATCAATTTTAATAATTTGTAAAACATAAACATAGTTTACATACTTAGATAGGGAAAACAATATTTTAATGTAAAAACACTTAAAGGTAAAAATGGGAACATCATGAGCTAATCTTCGCCGTTTGACTCAGGTTGAAAGTCACTGTCAGGATAGTCAGCATATGTTACAGGCCAGTTTGTTATGATATCAACGTACTCTTTGTACTGATCAGGAATTTATTCTTTCATCTTCAAAATATCCAGGATTTTAGCCTTTTTTATTTCAACTTTTCCTGCTGGATAGGCTGGAACCGTGGGTGGTTGAACAATTGCCTGAGATTTTGACATAACAAAATTGGAAGGAGGCATCAAACTGTTGATTGAAGAGAAAGCTTTAATGTGCCCTTTCTTTTGTTTCTCATAAACAAATTGAAATAATGTACTTATCTGAAAGTAGACTTTGTCTTCTTTTTTGGCTTTTTTACCCTTTGTGTCTTCTGAAATACATGATTTTTTGTAGTACACTTTCATCCAAGTTTTAAAGTCCAAAATGTCAGAAGATTTGATTTCACAAATTGTAAACTCATCTAATCTTGATGTGTTGGATTTTATGTGGTCAGAGATCTCATTTAACGTGTATATGCGGTCATGTGTCTTAAGACACTTTTGGGGTACCAAAGTCTCGATCGCATGGCATAAAGCTATGCCCCCGCATGGGAAAGTATTGAGTAACTTTTTGGAATTTCCCAGAATCAGTTAGAAAAAGGCAAAGTCTTGATAACGCCTGATTTTTATTTTGGCCGCTGCAATTATCACAAAACAACCTCAATTCAGTGTATTTCTCGTCAGGTAGCGTATTTAAATACTTATACAAGAAGGAACAAACCTCATTGGGCCCCTTTCTTGCTACTCCTTCGTGGTATAAATAAATGTTAGTAGTATTGGCTTTAATGTTGTGCAATCCAAACACGTTTACCGAAAGCTGTCGTAGGTAATATAGCTCTTGAACAGGCATTTTTGGAAGCGACACAGTCTTCATGTAGTCGAATGCCAAAGAAAAAACATGAGTTTCATCTTTAGATTCATCAGATGACTCATATTTTAGGGCTTTATAAAACTTCTTGCTCTTTCTGACATGGACAGCAAGCTCAGCTTCAGCGGCTCGTTTAGCAATCATGTTGAGGTGAAGGGATTTTATTTTATTTTTTAAAGCCTCACAAGTGCAACAGACATCCACCTGAGGGCGTCCAAATCTGTAATTAAAGTTGTCTCGGTAAAATTTCCAGTAAAAGGATTTGCTCACTTTGATGGTGGGGTTTGCATCACAAAACAATTTCCACATACCTGGTGATAAATAGTATGAAGTTTTGCCACTGTAATGGGAAGACTTTAGGAGAAATGACTTTATGTGTTCACTTACTGCATATTGAACATCTATTGGCTTGTAATAGGTGATACTTTTCCCTCTCATATCGTCTGGAGTCTGCCCCATGAGCCGTTGGCTGTGCAGTCAAAAAGTTTAATTTTTTTTCTCACTGTTTTTTGTTTATTACGATTATAAAAATCGTAAACACACATTTTTTTGGAAAAATATTTCCGTTAAGTTGGTTTTTTCACCCTTTGAAGTGCCGTTTTAGAGGTATCTTGAATTATACACCAGTTGAAAACGGCCAATCACAAATGTTTCAAAATTGGTTTACGTATTTTCAAAAAATATATTTAAAGGTCACCTAAATGGATTTTATTAAAATTTGTATTATTTCAGGAAATAAAGTTTGTATCTCGGTTGTTTTTTATTCAAGTGGTTTTAAAACTTCAGCTAACCCAAGCCAAGGGTGTACAAAGACAGTTATATACAACAATATGTAAAAATTAAGTTTCATAAAAAAGTTGTGCACAATAAACTTTTCAATTTTAGCCCGCGCCAGACACCTACCTACCCCTGAGCCACCCATATCGCCCCGACTCGCACGTGCAGGCACCCGCGCACCATATTTCTCCCTCACTCGCACATCCCTTTACTCTCTCATACATCTCCTCTCTCTCTCAATTTCTCTCTCTCTCACTACCCCGCATCGGCCTGCCGCGCCGACAGCCGGCACCGTCACCCCGTGACAGAGGAGGTGTCTTCCTTGCAAATAAAACAAAGGTCTAAAAGCCAGGTTGTGTTAAGTTGTATGCAGGCCTGAAGTCAGATTTCTTTATGCCCATCAAAGATGTTTAATATATTTTTACAATTGTTAATTAGGCCCTAAAAATTTATTCTTAAGACAAAACCGCCACATTTTATTTCTGTTAGTGAAAAGGGTTTTTCTTAGCTAATAATCAAGTTGTTTATACACTGTTTTCTTTGCTTTTTCTATGTAAATCAAACATAATTTATGAGTCTTAAATTTCCCATTAAGTAGTAGCCAACCATATTTTAAAATACAAATCAGTTGCACGTTTGATTATAAAGAGCAATGGATTATAATTTGTTCAGCTTTGTGATTTGATTTTACTATAAAACAGAACTCAGATGAACAATAGAAGCTGTTGGGTAAAACTAACCTTATATCAGGGCCGTAAGGGCGCACGGGGCGAGCGCCCAGGGCCCTGGGCCCGAGGGAGGCCCCCAGGCCACGAAAGTGGGACCCTTCAGACCACTAAGGAGGCAGTTTTTATAATTTGTTCTGAAAAAGTTTATTATTTCTCAACTGACAACAATACAAATTATTTTAAGATGTAAAAGGTGTACGTTCAAACTAAGTATCAAATCCAAAGTCATTCAATAATTTGTATTATTTTTAATACCATGTGCGGACTTGATAAACTTGCCCAAATCCAGTAACTAAAATTGGCCAGGTAAGATTTGAAACATAACTACTGATGGCATTGTAGAGCACTTATTTTGCTGAGCATAGATTGTATGTATTGTATTGTTTAATATAAATTATAACAGCCATGCTCTGCCGTACTTGGAACTTGCATATTCCGTTCAAGCCGATTTAAGTTTGTTGTTATTGTTGCACAAAACTCATTATGATATATTATAAATTATTAGGAACAAACAGCCGAATAAAAAGTAATCAAATAATAGTATCAAAACAATAATTGGTTACGAAAGTCAGTTAACGTAGGACACTGAGTAGTCATAAGTGTTTCAGGTTATCCTAAATATGATATACAATTAATAATAAAGATGATAATAATAATGGCACGGTAGCTTTTAGCCTGTTTTTTGTTGTTGTTATTTTGTTCGTATCTTCTTTATATATAATTCTGTAAGCGAAATTTTAAAGTCAAAATTGTGGGAGTTTGGCTAATTGCAGGATAATGGGAGAGGTCTTGTTCCCAGGGACTCGGGAAAAATAACAGTATTTCTAAATATTTACCAGCAAACGAACAACAACGTAAAACATCCCCCATAAGAAAAGCATGGGGATTTAAAAACGTCAACGTCAATATTATAAATTATGAGTTAATATATATTACTCAATACGATCAGCACTGCCCCGGTATCAGTGAGTGTTACGGGATGTATGCTTATCATTGTTGCCAACACTGAATCCTCCGATTACCCTCCACATCAAGTTTAACGTAAGAAGAAACAAGGCCCAATGATAAAGATAATAATTCAATGTATCAACATCACGCAAACTTATCTCAAAAATAATGTACAAACGTCTACAATATAACTGACTTTTTACTACATTTCCAAACATTTAAATCTCTTTAAGAATATTTTTATGTGCGATAATATCAACTGCTTCCGGAAAAAGAACATGTTTTAAAGTTTAAACTTGTAAAAAGTTACCTTTGAATTAGCATTAAACCAGAGTTTAGAAAATTATATTTTGCGTTGGCGTTGCCTATGTTACTTGAACATATAATTTATGATTTTTCAGCCTAGAAATGCCGAGAAAGAAGGAGTTTTTACCGTCTATATTGCGTGAAATACTATTTAATAAAGTCTATCCAGCAGTATGTTGATCTACGACCTTTAAAGAGTTCCAAATCAATGTGTATTAAATTCAAACATATAACATTTATTATAACAAAACATAACAAAACATTTCATATGTGTTATATTTTAATTGTTTTCATGTTAGTACAATGATTTTTGTGGTAAAGCAATTACACGAGATATTTCTTTTTAAATTTATAAGTTGTTGGTTTAACTAGTAATAATGGTTTTTATTGTATATTAACTTAATATATTAGTAGCTTGTTGTTGGATATAGGCTTGAGAGCTAAAACCAGACTAAATCCTGTAAAGAAAATTAAATACAACATTTTAATTTTGCAAATTTTTAAAGTTTTCACAACAAATTAAAATTTGTTAATTATTTGTATATTTGGTGTATTTATTACAGTCTAGACAATTAAAATTAATAAGGTTATATTACGGAATAGATAAATAACTATTGTATGTATACCTACATACATGCTTGTATTTATGTTAGGGGGCCCCATTTTCGTATTCGCCCGGGGCCCCAGAGGTCCTAAATACGGCCCAGTCTTACATATTAAATCGCTAAGAAATTTCGTTTTTGGCCCGCTACGTCGTTATTTCTCAACCGATTTGGACAATCGATGTGTCATTTTAAAGTTTTTACACTGCACATTAACAGACAAAATTACTCTTACCCTCACAGCCTGTTTTTGGGTAAAGACAGCCAGTCCTACTCTTAAACATGGTGTATTGTGGTTTCTACGGACTGTCTCGGACCGTGACTATTGGTTTTATGTTAACTGTCCGCATGAGTTGCTGTAAAGGAATTCAAGCAATACAAAATTCGGGACCTGACTGACATGGTTTACCAGGATATCTCTTGGTGGTAATGTATATTTTTGGAAACCATTTGCCTCCCTCCCTATCTGGGTACTACCAAACTGCCACCCATTTTTTGGGCACACCTGAAGTTTACAAACTTCACTATAGTATAAAAATATTTAAAAATATTGCTCTATCATAGCAATCATATATATAGTACATTAAAATCGCAAACAAACGGTTAGCTCTGATATTTTAATATGTTGTTAGGATCACTAGCAGTAGTTTAATGATGCCTTAGACTTTGTTTAAAAGTTAATGTGTTTACTTGTTATCAGATATTTTATCCGTGATTCAATCGTATTTTATACTGGATCTTGTTAAAACCCGTTATCATATGAAATGTATCAATTCGATTTTTGTAAACAAATATTTGATTAAAAACAATTTTTTATTTTCCCCGAAGCAGCAAACCTGTATACTTAGCCCTAGTGTTATTCTTATGAAGAATAGTTAATGTTTGATATGGCCTACCTCCCTTAGTTATGAACCTAAATTAAATTAATAAAGGTATGAAGCTTCACCTTCTTGAGTTATTTTGATAATTGTATAAAAAAAGTTTCTTATCTTCCTTGTTTCAGCAAAAACCTGCGTACTCAGCCCTAAAATAAAATGTTATACTGTATTTTTGAAACTCATAATAGCGATGGATTTGAATTTTATAATTGATTTATTTGGGCTTTACCTATCGCTTCTAGGGTTTAAAAACTTGTTTCTAGTGTTTTAAACACTAGAAGTGATAGGTAAAGTCCAAATAAATCGATAATAAAAATGGTATATATCACTTATTTACGTATGTATTGTTATGTAACTTGGTAAGTGGCTTTATGTGGTAGCGAGGCACATATTCATGCATTGGAAATTCGCTGAGCACGATGGTTTGCTGCGACGGGGTTATTTGTATGTTAGTAGAGCGTTTCCAACTTGAATTAATTTTATCTACGATATCATAGATTTGAGAGACTTGACTTAATTCATTAAATATGACATTTGTAAATGGTATATTAACCGCTGAAAATTGTATAACAAATAAATATGTTTATAACACATGCGGAGAGGCTGTTTGATTTGAGTTCCCGCTGTGCTGCTTGCTATTTGCCATTTCAGAATCTTGTTTCCCGACGAAGGTTCAGGGCAGGGCGAGTAGCAAGCCCAGCTGAGTGAAAGTGGTTTGACCACTTGGGGAAGTTGGTGGTTGGGGGTTGGGGGGCTTGACACGCTCGGGCTGTGTCAAGAAATCGGTCTTTACCCCTACCCCTTCTTAGGCACTCACGGCCGCTCAGTGGATTTCAGCATTGTGCGCCCTATCGTTTACACGCTTTTGTGCCTCGCCATATTCATGTAATTACAATAAAGTTGATATATTATTGATCTGCATGAACTACGGAATCTAACAGTATAAACTTCTTGTAGTTTGGTAATTTAATTTATTTGTAGTAATGAAAACTATTTAGTGTTTTAAAAGTGTGACACGAAAAAGTCTCTAAGCGTAAACTTTTTTGTTTTGGGGTTGAAAAGAAAATTCCAGCGGAAAAGTTGTAGATAATTAGTTGATCCATAATTTTTATCCCAAACTTTTTTCATAAATTGATTTATTTGTTCTGTAAAGAAGGTATTAACGTTTCCCGCGCTCAAACCAATTCGCGCCGCACTCATTCCAGCTAACTGACGCAACACTTTGCTATACAACACGAATTTGATTGTATTAACAAGCTGAACTATGACTTATTATTTTACAGGCAGTAAGTGGTCTATGGTAGCCACTCTTGTTTTTATTTTGGAAGTAGATATTTGTTTCATTGCCGCTGTTTGGCATTAAATAAACTGAATCACAAGTGGAACCCACATATACGGTAGCATGTAAAATGACACAGGGAACAGGTTAATATTCAAAATTAATTTGAAACTCAATTTTAAAGGATGTTTTATTACAATATAAGACTATACAGTTGCTCTTAGACATCTTAAGTGTGATTAAATAAAATTAACTTATTCAATTTCTGCCTTAGGCCCATTGATGCTTTATTTTCTTCCATGGATCGAGTCCGAGCTAAATCATGGCATAGCACTTTGAAAAACAAATAGCAAATCTTTTTCACAAGCTGTAACTCATGCCGATCATCGTCAGGGGAGGTGATCGGATGGGAACAAAAATGTTGCCACCAAAGTAATTTATTGCACTGTTTACAAATGTATGAATGCCGCACGATTTAATTTCATTGGAGTGTTTCAGCGTTTTGTGACAAAAAACTACTTTAAAAACATCATCAGATGCTTTACATAGCTTACCACTATTAACTTAGTTTAAAAAGTCCATAACACCGGTAGTTTGTAAAGCAGTTTGTTTAGATAGTTCTGAAAAGCAATCATGGCATTATATGCGGGTTACTAAGCTTTTTACAATAAATCCTGGAATGTGATACAAGACATTGTTCTGGTAATAAGTAATGTTAATGTTACTTAGGTATAAGATTAACATGGGATCATCAACATCATCAGCACTGTCCATGGCACAACGTTGTGCTTCGTGGTTGCTTAGCACTGCTGCCTGTATGGTTGGCTCAAATTCTATACAATTTGCACCTGAGCTGGGAGTGACAGCGTTCCTAAAGGTGGCCACACACTATCGGACTTTTGCCCGAGCAAGACATCGAACAAGACATCGGACCGAGCAGGGAAGGGAGTAGGGCACAAATTCACTTCGAACTTCATCCCGATCAAGACCCCGAACAAGACATCGGATCGGACAGACTGAGCGCGAAAACACCGAGCGGGGTAAAAGCGGTGGGGACCATTTTAGTTGCCGTTGTGCAGGTCAGCCATGTACTTGTGGGGTTTAGGGGATGCAGGTAGGGTGGTAGGGGGCTGGGGTTATGTAGTAGAGATTAATTTGTAGTTGCATATGAATTCATTTCACTAACATTATTCATTTTATTTAGGTTAAACTAGTTTAGCAGATTTATCTGTTAACAAATCAAATATCTATCACTGTTTCTTGCAAAAGCAGTAGGCCTGGATATTATTAACTATGTAGGAGGATTGTAACAACAATAAGGTGGTTGTAATAATTTAGTAAATCAAAAAGTAATGCAACATGTAATTTATTACAAATGGAATATAGTAAAAAGTATATATAAATTAATGCAATAAAATAACACATAACAAATACCATAACTTTGTAACGTTTATACTGTTACAACAAAACTTATTCACATAAAAAAGATTACACTCTAGTGTGTCTCAAAGTTGCCCTATAAGTTGTTTGCTGCCAATTTGAACTGCTTGGTTTTATGAGAAATTAAAATACACAAGAGATACATGTTGTAATTTTACATTTCGAGGTTTGTATGCGCTTCCCTTCATTTCAACAATTAAGTCTTACTACCTTTAATTTATTAAAAAAACACCAACAGTGTAGTAGGGTTAGTGTTTATTTCAACTAAGTCCGGTTAAAATTATATAACAACTGTCTGGATAAAATCTAAGTTTGTGATTACGTGACTTAAATATAAAAAAAAACATTTAAATCTGAATTAAAGAGAATCTAAATTAATAATACATATAATTCAACTATGGATATTAAATAATATAAGTTGATGAACTTTAAAATAGTAATTAGTAATAGGCTCGTGACGGTGCTCGGGACGGCGCTCGCGACGGCGCTCGGAGCAGCGTGGAGGTGCCACACACTATCGAACCCCGAACCAGACCCCGAACAAGACATCGGACCGATCTTTCTTTGATCTTTCGTCAAAAAACCGCCTCGAGAGCGCTCGATGCTCGGTTCGATGTCTTGTTCGATGTCTTGTTCGGAGGCCCCACAAACTACCGGATTTTCTCCCTTCGAAGCCAAATCCGCTCGGTTCGATGTCTTGTTCGATGTCTGGTTCGGGCAAAAGTCCGATAGTGTGTGGCCGTCTTAAACATTAATTTCCTCACGGCCCACTGAAATTGTTTTACATTAGGATTGTTATTTCGGCCACCTCCCAGGGCCGTGTCCCGCGTCGGGACAGCGACACGACGGCGCGGCGACGGAGTGCGGCGGCGGTGGCGATGTTTAAAGCGCGCGTTTAACCGTTAAATGTAAGAAAACTACAGACTGTATAAAAAAATTTTATGAATAAAAGTTGTTATTCAACTCATTTCCAACATTTTTCTCGCTTGAAGTTAGTTTCTATCTCAAAAATAAAAAAGTTCACGCTTAGTAACTTTTTCATGTTCCAATTTGACTAGCTGATTATATTTGTATTTTTATAAATATGTTAACAAACAAATCTGTACGTTGTTAACTCCAATGGAATCCTCAATTCTTCCAGATAAGAAATATATAAGTTTATTTACAATCCGGTGATCCCTGTGCGATGGAGGAGCGTGTTAATGAGTGCGCGCATTAAAATATTTTCCGGCAGAAATCGCTCAGTTGACGAAGTTGCCTAAGAAGTGGAGGGGGAAGGACCGTTTTTCGCATCAATAACTCCACTGCGCTAGCATTCCAGGTGTATTAATAGAGTTCTATGGTGTAGGGACACCGTTTCCATTATGTTTTGAGCCCTCCTAAAAACATTGCTGTCAGCTGCATCGGCTCAAAACACTTTTGTTGGCCAACAAAGTTCAAAACCGTTTGCGAGCGTTTCCATTAAACATTTTACTTGAACTTTGTTTTGAGTTTAGTTCAAAACAATGTTTTGAGCAGAAACTGTTAGAATGGAAACGGGGCTTTAGGAATACTTTGTATATTTAATTTTAAATATTATTCAATGGCTTACTGATGCCTAAGACTTTGTTTCAAATTTAATATTTGTGATTCATTGTTATCAGATATCTTATCCGTGCTACAATCGTATTTTATACTGAATCTTGTTAAATACTCTTTCCAGTTTCTTTAAAGTGATCACATTTTAGCGAAACTTTGGTATGTGACTTCAACTAGTTGTGGCCTATTTATTCTTTGAACAAAAACAGTTTATTTTATTTCCCCCGAAGCAGCAAACCTGCATACTCAGCCCTAGTGTTATTGTTATGGAGAATAGTTAATGTTTGATGTCTCCCTAAGTTATGAACCTAAATTAATAAACCTTGGTATGAAGCTTCACCTTACTGAGTTATTTTGATAAATGCATAACAACATTTTTACTATCTCCCTTTTAGATCTTTGCAGTATTTCATTTAACACGAGGATATCCAAAATGACTACAGTGGATACCCAGTTAACTAAATTAAATTAGTAAAGCTATTTTATACGCACTTTATATTGCTGGAATAACTATTTTATCAATATTTGATCATATTCCATTTAAATAACCTTTTCTTGATTTTAAAACGACCCCATGAGGTCGAAACTATAGTCATCAGTTGACAGTGTCTGGAGTAAGTAACCCTTTCTGGCTTGCTATAAAATGTAAATGAGGTAAATATAAGTTTAAATCATTAATTTGGCTGAAGCCTACTGAGCTGAACTTTTCAAAGCCTCCTGTTTATTCTACAAAAAGTTGTGTCACAGCCTGAAATAATTTCTCAACAAGAAAAAAAGTTTGAGGTCCACAGTACTTCTGTTTTTGGTTGCAGTAGTTATTAAATAATTTATGCTTTCCTTTAATTCTGATTAGGTAAAAATATTTTCATTCGTAAACGTTTTAAAAATCACTTTACATTCGAGCATAGTAGGTAATTTATCCTACTTAAAAAGAAATCTTTAAAAGGAACTAAAAAATGCAATGATTTGTAATGTATAACTATAAATACCCCCGTAGCAGCAAACCTGCGTACTCAGCGAATTTTCAATGCATATATATGTATCTTAATACCACATAAAGCCACATACCAAGTTTCCCACCCCCAATTTTATATTTTGCTCCCCCCTCTTCGATTTTATATTTTATTTTATGTTGTCCCACTTCCTTATGTATTTTTGCTCTTCCCCCGATTTATATTTTTGCTCCCCTCCCCCCGATTTTTTTGCCTCCCAATTTTATATTTTTGCTCCCCCCTCCCGATTTTATATTCCCCGTCCAGATTTTATATTTTTAGCCCCCTCCCGATGTTATAGTGTTGCTCCCCCCATTCGCCAATTGGTTACCGAGATATTGAAAGTGCTAAACACAGTACGTTGTCTAATGTTATTGTTATGGAGGAAAAGAAAATGTTGATATCTCGCTTATTTATGAACGTATACTGACGAAACTTGGCATACAGCTTCATCTCGTTGTGGTCTATTGATATGTGATAAAAAACATTTTTTGCCAAAGGCTCCCGTAGCAGCAGACCTGAGTACTCAGCCCCCATGTTATTCTTATGGAGAATAATTAAATGCTCTGTCTCCCTTAATTATGAACATAAATTAATAAAAACTGGTATATGACTTCACCTAGTTGAGTTATATTTATATTAGCATAAAAACCCATTTTTTGTGTTCCTTGTTGCAGCAAACCTGCGTACTCAGCCCCAATGTTATTCTTATAGAGAATAATTAAAATTTCATATATCGCTTATTTGTGAATAGATTTTTATGAAACTTGATTAGTGGCTTTATGTAGTATTAAGACATTTATATCTCCATTGGAAATTCGCTGAGTATGCAGGTTTACTGTGACAGAGGTATTTTGATTATTTACCTCTATGCATTCCCAAATCTGTTCTCTGACTGGAACCAAATTTTCTCTAGATATTCAAATAAACAAAGGGAAGATTTAAAGCCAGGTTCCTGTTTGATACCCCCTTAGGGATCCACCCTATATAACAAACAACATAATTAATGGGGGGGACGGACTTTTTTTACACACTGTATAAAGACTCACATGGCTAACATCGCCGACCAACGGGAACGCATCGCAAACGTCACCGACCATCGGGAACGCATCGCTAACGTCACCGACCATCGGGAACGTATCGCTAACGTCTACGACCATTGGGAACGTATGTCTAACGTCGCCAACCATCGGGAACGCATCGCTAACGTCACCGACCAACGGGAACGCATCGCTAACGTCGCCGACCATCGGGAACGCATCACTAACGTCACCGACCATCGGGAACGCATCGGTAATGTCGCCGATCATCGAGAACGCATCGCTAATGACGCTGGCAATCGAGAACCCATCGCTAACGTCGCGGACCAACAGGAACGCATCGCTAACGTCACCGTCCATCAAGATCGAATCGCTAACGTCACCGACAATCGAGAACGTATCGATAACCTCACAGACCATCGGGAACGTATCGCTAACGCCACCGACCATCGGGAACGTATGAATAACGTCGCCGACCATCGGTAACGCATCGGTAATGACGCCGATCATCAAGAACGCATCGCTAATGACGCTGGCAATCGAGATCGTATCGCTAACGTCACCGACCAACGGGAATGCATCGCTAACGTCACCGTCCATCGAGATCGAATCGCTAACGTCACCGACAATCGAGAACGTATCGATAACCTCACAGACCATCGGGAACGTATCGCTAACGCCACCGACCATCGGGAACGTATGAATAACGTCGCCGACCATCGGTAACGCATCGGTAATGACGCCGATCATCAAGAACGCATCGCTAATGACGCTGGCAATCGAGATCGTATCGCTAACGTCACCGACCAACGGGAATGCATCGCTAACGTCACCGTCCATCGAGATCGAATCGCTAACGTCACCGTCCATCGAGATCGAATCGCTAACGTCACCGATCACCGAGAACACAGAACACATCGCTAACAAATCGCTGGCAATCGAGAACGCATCGCTAAGGTCGCCTACTATTCAGAGCGCGTTACGCAATTACCGAGATCGCGACCTGAAATACCCGGTTCGGCCGAAAATTCCCGCATAATCCACGCATTTTTTCCTGGTCATCAAAGTTCACGCATAATTCCCGGTTTTCCAGGTTTTCCCGGTCGGTGGCAACCCTGTCTAATTAAAAATCACACATACTCTCACAGAATCACACATATTCTCACAAAAACCCATACATATTCTAACAAAACACCCATACATATTCTCGCTAAAACCCACACATATTCTCGCTAAAACCCACACATATTCTCGCAAAAACCCACACATATTCTCACAAAATTACACACATATTCTCACAAAAACCCACACATATTCTAACAAAAACCCATACATATTCTCACTAAAACCCACACAAATTCTCGCAAAAACCCACACATATTCTCACAAAAACCCACACATATTCTCATAAAAACTCACACTGAATGCTCACAAGGGACATAGCTTAAACAAGCATAATTGGAAAAGTGCGTGATACAACTGGATTCCAATAATTTTTTATAGCATTTTCTAACCGTTTTCGTTGTTGTACCTTTTAATACACGGGACTTCTCACAAGTGGCACATGGTGCCGACATCTGTGTATTCTCACAAGGGATACTCATGTCAGTCTGTGTGTGTGTGTGTGTGTCCGTGTGTGTGTGTGTGTGTGTGTCCGTGTGTGTGTGTGTGTGTGTGTGTATCTGTGTGGATGTGTACAGAGCTAGAGCCCTAACCAATGGGCCGATTTTGATGAAATTTGGTATGTAGGTACTAATCCACGATATCTCCAGGCGTTTTTTTCATTTTTTTGAATTTTTGATTTTTAAGGGTAATTATCCCCCAAAAACCGCCAAAAAACATGAAAAATCAAAGTTTCTCAAAAACGGCTCTAACGATTTTGATTAAACTTTAGTGGTTTGTAGAACTTTAGTTTTCCAACAAAATGACACCACCCGCATTCCTGTAAAAATTCGGGTTCAGAAATTACAGGACTTAAAACATCAAAAATTCAGTTTTTTTTACTTTTCATAAAAAGACATAAATATAAACAAAATTACTATTCACCATTAAAAAGAGCCCAAAAAACTAAATAATTTAGTATTTTGAATTACTATTCTACGATTGCTGGTTTTGGAGAAAAATGAAATTTTCATTTAGCGGTAAACGCAGCACGTTGTCCAATGTTATTCTTATGGGGAATACAAAAATTACTATTTCTCTCTTATTTACAGATAAATTTCATTCAAACTTGATATGCTTGTCAATTTAGCATTGACCAACAGAGGTAATTCGAAATAGTTGCCCCTTAATAACCTTATGGGGCATTTCCCCTCTTAAAACCACGAGTTTAGCAATGGATTCTGTAGTGCCTCCAAAGCAGGGATTTGGGTGGATGTTTTTTAAAACAACTTGTTTACAAGATTTTCTGTACATTCGACCGTGCTTTGTATTCTATATTTAGTCAATAAAAAGTAATTTATTCATTAAAGTTGGGCTAAAAGGGAGAAAGTATGTGACAGTTTCCTGATACCGTTTACTTTCCTGCAACATCGAATTACTTTGTCATATTTTATCCAGTTCGTCTGACATCTGAAGGCCATCTTGTATTTATTTAGGTACCTAAGCGTTTGCTATTTTTATTCGTGAGTTGTTACTATTTATGTTATTATTTCAGAGTATTGGTGTTAGTAAAGTGTTTGTGTGTATATAACAGTACTATCTATACATTATATTATGCATAAATATTACTGAAGTGTGGCAAATAGTGTTTATAAAGTGTTGTGTTTACTCCTACGTAGGCCTACTGAAATTTGCCAAACCGCGACTATTTGTTTAGTGCTACATAACACATTTAAAAACAATAATTTACTCTAGGTGTTATCATTTTTATGTCGGTAATTGAATGTACTACAACACATTTATATTGGTTTTGGGTAAACAAATTCTGTGAAAAAGTTATATACTAAATACTGTGAAATTTATTTTTTCACAAATACGCAAATATGTCAAAACATTCTTTTGTATACAAATAATTATAAGTGATAATAATTTTTACCATAAACTTTATGACTTTTTTAGATTCCTTACTTCATTAGCATTACAAATATGTATATATAATTATTAGTATATACATATATTATGTAAATTTTTTACAACACAAACTAACACTGTTCAGTTTTCACTTTTATCGGTTCTCCGTTTGTTATTATATTACACCCCTAAAAAGTACAACAAAAATTACTTCCCCCACATGTTATATATTTATATGTAGGGAATTAGATTGTCTACAAAATGTATATAATGAATTTTCCATATAAAACCTGTAGAAAACAAAATACCGAGGCTGCTTTTGAAATTAAAAAAAAAATTAAAATTATTTTTATTCTTTTCACTTCACCGAAAAAATAACATTTCTAGATCTTTATTATTTTACTATTTCTAGAATCTCCTGTTCTTTTTGATCAAATGAATATAAGGTTGGCTAGGTTTACTTCTACGGTTGAATTTATACAAATTTTCAAAAAAAGGTGCACAATCGCCAAATTTAGCCTGCCATTTCCCACTTACACCATTGGCCACTGTTAGGGTTAAAATGAGAAAAATTTTCAAATCATTCTTGAACTTGTGTATTTGTTGTTGAGATTTAATTGAAGTCGGCCAGATTTGGAAAATTGTTTGGCCAGAATATTTAGGTGTTTTTCAAAACGTTTCAAGTTGTGCTGAACAGAAAATTGTTTTTGTGTCTAGTGTTATATCTGTAGACTGTGTTCATGTATTGTGGAGTGTGCATCTTGATTTAAACTGACACCTCATACATGTGAATGCTGGGAACTGTTAACAGTCCCAATCTCACAAAGTGTTCTTTACAGTGGGAACATGAGGTAGCCTAAGCATACTTTACAGCGCCTTTTTTTGCCACATGAAAATTTGTTTCAATTTTGATTCTGTTGTGCCCCAAAAGAACATAAGCGGTATCAGGAAACTGACACATACTTTCTCCCTTTTAGCCCAACTTTAATGAATAAATTACTTTTTATTTACTAAACATAGAATACAAAGCACGGTCGAATGTACAGAAAATCTTGTAAACAAGTTGTTTTAAAAAACATCCACCCAAATCCCTGCTTTGGAGGCACTATAGAATCCATTGCTACACTTGTGGTTTTAAGAGGGGAAATGCCCCCTATTCCCCCCAGGGTTATTAAGGGGCAACATATTTCGAATTAACTCTGTTGGTCAATGCTAAATTGACAAGCATATCAAGTTTGAATGAAATGTATCAGTAAATAAGAGAGAAATAGTAATTTTTGTATTCCCCATAAGAATAACATTGGACAACGTACTGCATTTACCGCTAAATGAAAATTTCAATTTTCTCCGAAACCAGAAATCGTAGAATAGTAATTCAAAATACTAAATTATTTAGTTTTTTGAGCTCTTTTTAATGGTGAATAGTAATATTTGTTTATATTTATGTCTTTTTATGAAAAATCCAAAAAACTCAAATTTGGATGTTTTAAGCCCTGTAATTTCTGAACCCGAATTTTTACAGGAATGCAGGTGGTGTCATTTTGTTGGAAAACTAAATTTCTACAAACGACTAAAGTTTAATCAAAATCGTTAGAGCCGTTTTTGAGAAACTTTGATTTTTCATGTTTTTGGCTGTTTTTGAGGAATAATTACCCTTAAAAATAAAAAATTCAAAAAAATGAAAAAACGCCTGGAGATATCGTGGATTAGTACCTACATACCAAATTTCATCAAAATCGGCCCATTGGTTAAGGCTCTAGCTCTAAACACACACACACAGACACACACACACACACACACACACACACACACACACACACACACACACACACACACACACACACACACACACACACACACACACACACACACACACACACACACACACACACACACACACACACACACACACACACACACACACACACACACACACGGACACACACACATGGACACACACACACACACACACACACACACACACACACACACACAGACACACAGACAGATATCACGTAAAAACCAATTTTTTGGGTTCATCAGGGAGCACCAAAACGAATATTTCCACTAACAACTCAAATTCGAAAATTTTGACGAAAACAATACTTTCTCCATATACTATATGTATAGAGGGAGAAAGTAAAAGGAGAAGCAGGTGCAATTCCCTCTAGAACTGTTATATAATATTGTTGACACCATTTTTGTAGCATGGAAAAATTAGTGAATAAAATTAACTGACTGATTGATAGATGTTCACGCAACAGTGAATATTAGCTTACTAACGTATGTCATGATGATCATGCAAAAAATCAGTTGAGCAATATTTTGGGTAACTTAAGAGAACAACAAGAATCACCAATAAAATTTGACCCTAGTCTAACAAGTTCAGTTCGTTGTCAGACCACCTGAAAAGGCTTAATCATAATCATCGGTGCACAATTGTCAGTTACGTCGGCTGTACCAACCTGGCAATAACGTTCTGTTTGATTGGCACGTAGTAGCCATGCACAGTCTGCTGTGACTGCTCGGGAGGCTGGTTGAGCGTCTTAGTGCACAATCGTCAGTTACAACATCAGCTGAACCTACCTGGCTATAACGTTCTGTTTGTTGGGCACGTAGGGGCCGTGCACAGTCTGCTGGGCCTGGGGGCCTATTTTTGAATTGGGTGAGTGGTGAGTTGGTGAGTGAGTCACTCAAACCACTATTTTTTATTTTAAGGTTAACAGATAAAAGTACAGATATTATTTAGGTAATCGTTCGATTAATTACATCCAACCACACAAACTTTATATTAGTATTTTTAATGAATGTTTATATTTAACTTCGATAGATTTACTATAGATAGATATTTTTACTGAATCAGTCACCAACTCAACCATTTCTACTCACCAGGCAAAACGCTGGTGACTAAAAATGGGTGAGTTGACCGGAAATAACCTTCTTATTCTTCATTTTAGAAGGAAATGACAGAACGAATCAATAGTAAACTGCCTAACTAGGTTATGTTTACTTTCCAATAAAAATGTGTAATCACAGTTAAATAACATATTATTTATTATTAGAATGCTCAAGATTAATTAAATGATTAAAAGTATACTAATTGCTTTAGCTAAAGCACCAGAAAGTTTATAAATTTGTATACTGGTCAATGTTTACATTTGGCTTTTTGATTTGACAGATAATTCATTGCCAATTCATATATCACGTGGTGAATTTAAACAATGCTAAAATCAGCTGGTAGGTGAGTTGACTCATCCGTTTCAAAAATAGGCCCCCTGCTCGGGAGGCTGGTTGAGAGTCTTGGTGCACAATCGTCAGTTACAACATCAGCTGAACCTACCTGGCTATAACGTTCTGGGGCACGTAGTAGCCGTGCACAGTCTGCTGGGACTGCTCGGGAGGCTGGTTGAGCGTCTTGGTGAACAATCGTTAGTTACAACATCAGCTGAACCTACCTGGCTATAACGTTCTGTTTGTTGGGCACGTAGTTGCCGTGCACAGTCTGCTGGGACTCCTCGGGAGACTGGTTGAGCATCTTGGTGCACAATCGTTAGTTGCAACACCAGCTGAAACTACCTGGCTAAAACGTTCTGGGGCGCGTAGTAGCCGTGCACAGTCTGCTGGGACTGCTCGGGAGGCTGGTTGAGCATCTTGGTGCACAATCGTTCGTTGCAACATCAGCTGAACCTACCTGGCTATAACATTCTGTTTGTTGGGCACATAGTAGCCGTGGACAGTCTGCTGGGACTGCTCGGGAGACTGGTTGAGCGTCTTGGTGCACAATCGTTAGTTGCAACATCAGCTGAACCTACCTGGCTGAAACGTTCTGGGGCACGTAGTAGCCGTGGACAGTCTGCTGGGACTGCTCAGGAGACTGGTTGAGCATCTTGGTGCACAATCGTTCGTTGCAACATCAGCTGAACCTACCTGGCTATAACATTCTGTTTGTTGGGCACGTAGTAGCCATGCACAGTCTGCTGGGACTGCTCGGGAGGCTGGATGAGGGTCTTGGTGCACCCGTCCACATCCTCCTTGCATATATGCAGACACTCCGTCTCTCTCAGGCCCATGCTGCGCAGGCGCCAAGGCACTGGCTTCATGTGGTCTGTTACTCCGTACGCACACACCATATACCCTCCCTGAAAGTACACCCTCAACTTCTTAGTGAATATTCCAAGCTAGAGATTGTTTATATTTCAAAGGGACAGAGAGCAGCACCAATTAATTCCTGGCTGCAGTTTCATAACTGTTCAGCAAAACAATCAAATAAAAATATCAACCTGTCATAGTTAAAATCCTGAATTATAGTATTATCGAAATAAAGTATTCGATATCTGCAAACATTCCATTTGATATTTTTATAATCATATGAATAATTAATTGTTAAGATTTTTCTCTATATTTTTTAGTTTGATACTAAAAATACCTGTTGAACACACAAACGATTGTATCCTCATGGAGATCTCCAAATAAATCGTTGGAAACTGGCATAAAATTATAAAATCTCGCTGACCATTTAAAAGAATACCTGTACCAAAGGCAAGTAGAAATGTCAAAAGAAGATTTATTTGTGCATTTCTTGAAGGCAGTAAAACAACTGTATTTTGGTTTTTGATGTTTTAGTTCCAACATCAGATGAAAATCTTTATTATGGCAAGAGCGAATTTAAAGTAAGAGCCTGGGAGTTCTGGGATTCTGGGACAATGCTTACAAGCATGGAAATTGATCCATTGCAATAGGAGAACATGTAATAAATTATTCAAATAGGAGGAGCTACTGAGGAATTAATAATAGTAAAATAATATAACTTAATAATACAACGCTGATCCGTATCAATCTTGCCATAATTCTCAAAAATTTATGAAAAAATCATGTACAAAAGGTTGTCTGACTTCTTGGAAAAAAATAACATTCTTGATGATACCCAGCATGGTTTTCGTCCAGGGAGATCAGTACTAAGTGCAGCAGTAAATTTTATTGAATCAATAATAGAATCAATAGATAACGGTGAAGAAGTCAATGGTATTTTTATGGATTTAACAAAAGCTTTTGAAAGTGTAGACCATGACCTACTATTACAAAAATTAGCAGGTTTTGGAGTCAAAGGAATTTCGTACAAATGGTTTGAGTCATATCTATCGGAGCGCTATCAATATGTTGAAATAAATACTTTTCATCAGAATAGGGTCCCAGGTGCAGCGTCGGACCTGTGTTTGGTCTCTTGTGGTGTTCCACAGGGATCTATTCTGGGTCCGCTGCTGTTTCTGTGCTACCTAACTGGTTTTTCAAAGTCTCTTCAAAATGTCACGCAAAATAATCTATGCCTATATGCTGATGATGCAAACTTAAAAATCTCAGCAGTAAACCAGGATAATATTGAACTCTTAAGTTTCTTGGAATTTTCCAATGTCAAGCAGTTCTTAGACACAAATGGTCTATTGCAGAATTCTGAAAGACAAACTTTATGGTATTCTCAACAAAGCAAAACCGGAGAAAAATAGCCCCATATATAATTATTGAAGAAAAATCATTGAACAAGTTAACAAGGCAAAATTCTTAGGGTTGAATATTGATGAAAACCTTTGCTGGGATCATCATATTGAACATATAGTTAATAAAATTAGCTCCGGTTTATATGCACTTAAACGTATGGCCTGTTTGTGTAATATTAATATCCTAAAAAAAATCTATTTTGCCCTCATACACTCACATATATCATATGGTATTTGTTTGTATGGAGCAACAACAAAATTAAATCTTGATAAAATCTTAAAACTGCAAAAAAAGGCCATAAGATCTATCTGTAATCTAAAACGTGACAAATCTGCCAAAGAATACTTTAAGAGTCTTGAAATCTTAACAGTATATGGTCAGTATATTTTTGAATGTATATTATATTTTAAAACAAATACGAGATTACAAATCAAAATTACAACACATCAGTACGACACAAGAAGAAAAATGGAAAAAAATCTTGATAAACATAGATTAGAATTCTACACAAAAAAAAACTACCTACATGGGGAACAAATTTTTTAAAGCACTCCCAGATGAACTAAGATTAGAACACAATTTAAATAAATTTAAATCCAAATTAAAATCCTTCATAATAAATAAACATTTATATTCTTTTCAGGAGTTTTACAATAAAAATTAGATTTAAATAGTATTGGGAGCAGCATGTGCTTGCTTTGGGGTTTGTGGGCCCTGGTCCTATGTATATGTTAAATATAAGTATGAAGCCATTTATTGTATTATATGTACAAAGACAAATAACGATTTTTATGTATGTATGTATGTATGTATCATTTTAAACAAATTGTCTCATTGGTTTTGCCAGACTAATTAGGTATTACAACTGATAACCAATTGCAAAGAAATTAACAAATGTCAACAGCTTACTTTGTTCCTACTGAGGTAAGCGACATTATTCTCAACAAATCCTAGTGGCAATATTTCTTCATCTGAGTCATTGTCAATCAGGCGAAGCACTAGATTCTCAACGGGAGACCAAATGTGGAGGCTACATGGCACCGGCTGCAACACCATCAAGAAAAAACTCTTATTTTTATTTTTGGCAAGATTATTTTAGTTTTATACAGATTACAGTCCACAAAATGGAGTAAATTTTGACACATATATTAAAGATATAGTGAATGAATTACTGTATACTTGAACACAGCGTGAAAAGCCAAATTGAAAAAGGAACATTTTATAATCACAATTGTAATGTTAATTTTAGTATAGGGAAAAAGATGATATATAGCTGATCCACCATACTAGAGGGACTGACGAGTGAAAGATAACATAATGTACATATAACATGTGTTCTTTCATTAATAAGTCCCTCTATAGGACGAGTGAGCTATATGCTATCTTTTCCCTTCTACTGAAATGTTAAAGCTTTGTGCTATTTCCTAAAAACCTAATTGTAATGATAAAGCATCGTTAAGACATTTTTATCTGCCAATCAATCAATATTAGAAAACAAATGTAGTTTTCAATTGAACAATTACTTATAGCTTCTTACTGAGGAATACTCCATCCTAATTTACAATCATGACAGTTTAGTTTTCCTACCCTTACACTCTACCCTTGTACTCTCCTCATGTCTGCAACTCTAAATGCTGAAGACGGTTTAGCTCTGAACAAGACGACAGTATATCTGAAATTCACTACCAAAAAACCTCTTAACACCAGAGTGTAGGCTCAGCTAAATAAATAAGCACTTCAACCCTTTGAGTGCCAGAGTTTTTTCAGTCGTAAAATATAAAAGAGGCAGAGTTTTAGCAAAGGTATATCTCAAAAGAGTCAGTAATGTCTGGAATTTGGAGTGAGAAAAAAATCAACCAAAAATTAAAATCCTATCCTTAAAATACTTTGCAACAATATAACCTTGCTTGAATACATGAGTTAACAAATGAAGTATTCGATACTCTAACAATACAAAAAATCAAACGACATATCCTTTGAAAGTAACAAAATTGAAAGTCGATGCACAATATGTCAACTGGTCGGACTGGCTATAACAAAACATCGTCACAACCTACTTTTCAGAAAGAAGATGCGCAAATACATATCGGCACATGGCGCTTGAAGGGTTACTGATAAAATAACGTTTTCTAAATTTGTCCTCACATTTATACTTGTTGTTATTGCTGTATTAGGAAACCCCAGCTTAGCTGCTACGCAAGTCTTCCACAAACGGGAATTTTGCACAGGTTTTCAGAAGGATAGGATATATCAGGGAAGGAAAAGGGTGAGATGAGGTAGACAGAAAAATTGACCTTTCAGAGGGCCAATTTCAGTGCTCCTATGACAGCTGTGATCAGACTCAAACAGGCAGACCCCTCTGCCTTCCAGGCCAACTCAACTGACAGGATATCCATCCATGTAATACAGCCAGACAACATTCTCGGGTCGGGGACCAAACCCAGCACCTGCAAAAGAAGGGATCAAAGGGAGAAGGGAAGCTTGTCATTATGGACAGCCAAAAGACTTACCGTATGTTATGACAACTTCATTGCTGTACCCAATGTCTCACATTTCTACTCACCTCCGTGGAGTGGATGTTGAATACCCCACGGACTAGCACCACCCAGCTGTCAGGGATGTGTCGCTCCCCGATGTAGTCCCTGTAGTGAAGCTTAATGTCATCCTCTAGCTTGAAGGGGTACAGGTATCGGAGGTGCGACGCCTCAGACATCATCTTCCTGCAACATTTGGACTGGCTGTTAAACTGGTTCTGCTACACATTACCCACTCCGGAGGCCTCTCCCTAATGCCCTTTCAACACTAACACGACCAGTTTATTCCCTGTACTTTGAACTGGCTGCTAAACTGGTTCTGCTACACAACATTACTCGCTCCGGAGGTCTCTCTCTAACGTCCCTTCAACACTTACACCACCAGTTTATTCCCTGTACTTTGGACTGGCTGTTAAACTGGTTCAGCTACACAACATTACTCGCTCAGGAAGTCTCTCTCTAACGCCCCTTCAACACTAACACCACCAGTTTATTCCCTGTACTTTGGACTGGCTTTTATACTGGTTCTGCTATATAACATTACCCACTCCGGAGGTCTCTCCCTAATGCCCTTTCAACACTAACACGACCAGTTTATTGCCTGTACTTTGAACTGGCTGCTACACTGGTTCTGCTACACAACATTACTCGCTCCGGAGGTCTCTCTCTAACGCCCTTTCAACACTAACACCACCAGTTTATTCCCTGTACTTTGGACTAGCTGTTAAACTGGTTCTGCTACATAACATTACCCACTCCAGAGGTCTCTCCCTAATGCCCTTTCAACACTAACACCACCAGTTTATTCCCTGTACTTTGGACTAGCTGTTAAACTGGTTCTACTACATAACATTACCCACTCCGGAGGTCTCTCCCTAATGCCCTTTCAACACTAACACCACCAGTTTATTCCCTGTACTTTGAACTGGCTGTTAAACTGGTTCTGCTACATAACATTACCCACTCTGGAGGTCTCTCCCTAATGCCCTTTCAACACTAAAACCACCAGTTTATTCCTTGTACTTTGAACTGGCTGCTAAACTGGTTCTGCTACACAACATTACTCGCTCCGGAGGTCTCTCTCTAACGCCCTTTCAACACTAACACCACCAGTTTATTCCCTGTAATTTGGACTGGCTGTTAAACTGGTTCTGCTACATAACATTACCCACTCCGGAGGTCTCTCCCTAATGCCCTTTCAACACTAACACCGCCAGTTTATTTCCTGTACTTTGAACTGGCTGCTAAACTGGTTCTGCTACACAACATTACTCGCTCCGGAGGTCTCTCTCTAACGCCCTTTCAACACTAACACCACCAGTTTATTCCCTGTAATGAGGACTGGCTGTTAAACTGGTTCTGCTACATAACATTACCCACTCCGGAGGTCTCTCCCTAATGCCCTTTCAACACTAACACCACCAGTTTATTCCCTGTACTTTGAACTGGCTGCTAAACTGGTTCTGCTACACAACATTACTCGCTCCGGAGGTCTCTCTCTAACGCCCTTTCAACCCTAACAACACCAGTTTATTCCTTGTACTTTGAACTGGCTGCGAAACTGGTTCTGATTCACAAAATTATCCACTCCAGAGGTCAATAACTAATGCCCTTTCAACACTAACACAACAAGTTTATTCCTAGTACTACGAACTGGCTGCTAAACTGGTTCTGCTACACAATACTATCCACTCCGGAAGACTCTCCCCAACGCTATTTCAACACTAACACCATCAGTTTATTCCTCATACTTTGAACTGGCTGCTATACTGGTTCTCCTACACAACATTATCCACTCTGGAGGTCTCTCCCCAACGCCCTTTCAACACTAAATCGAAGAGTTTATTCATCGTATTTTGAAATGGCTGCTAAACCGGTTCCGCTACACAAAATTATCCACTCCAGAGGACTCTCCCTAAAATCCTTTCAACACTTACAGCAGTTTATTTTTTGTACTTTAACCTAGCAGCTAAACATGTTCTGCTACACAAAATTATCTACTCAAGAGGTGGTTTCCTAACGCCCTTTAAACGTTAACTCCAACAGTTTATTCCTCGTACTTTAAACTGGCTACTAAACTGGTTCTGCTACTCAACATTACCCACTCTAAAGGTCTCTCTCTAACACACTTTCAGCAATAACACCACCAATTTATTCCTCACACTTTGAACTGGCTGCTAAACTGGTTCCGCTACACAAAATGATCCACTAAGTAGGACCCTCCCTAATGTCCATTCAACACTAACACCATCAGTTTATCCTCGTACTTTGAACTGGATGCTAAACTGGTTCTGCTACACAATATTATACACTCAAGAGGTGTCTCCCTAACGCCCTTTCAACCCTAACACCACCAGTTTATTCCCTGTACTTTGGACAAGCTGCTAAACTGGTTCTGCTTCAGAAAATTATCCACTTCGGAGGACTCTTCCTAACGTCCTTTCAACACTAACTCCATCAGTTTATACCTCGTACTTTGAACTGGCTGCTATACTGACTCTGCTACACAACAATATACACTCCAGAGGTGTCTCCCTAACGCCCTTTCAACCCTAACACCACCAGTTTATTCCCCTTACTTTGAACAAGCTTCAAATCTGGTTCTAATACACAACACTACACAATCCGAAGGTCTCTCCCTAACGCCTTTTTAACACTTACACCCCCAGTTTATTCCTTGTAATTTGAAATGGCTGCTAAACTGGTTCCGCCACAACAAATTATCTACTCCAGAGGTCTCTGCCTAACGCCCTTTCAACACTAACACCACCAGTTTATTCCCCGTACTTTGAACTGGCTGCTAAACTGGTTTTACTACACAACATTAACAACTCTGGAGGTGTCTCCCTAATGCCCTTTCAACCCTAACACCACCAGTTTATTCCCCGTACTTTGGCCAAGCTGCTAAACTGGTTCTGCTACACAACTCTATCCACTCCGGAGGTCTCTCCCAAACCCTCTTTCAACACTAACACCAACAGTTTATTACTCTTACTTTGAACTGCCTGTTAAACTGGTTCTGCTACACAACATTAACGACTCTGAAGGTGACTCCCTAACGCCCTTTCAACCCTAACACCACCAGTTTATTCCACGTTCTTTGAACTGGCTGCTAAACTGGTTCTACTAAACAATACTATCCACTCCTGAAGACTCTCCCAAATGCTCTTTCAACACTAACACCTACAGTTTAATGCTCTTACATTGAAATGGATGCAAAAGTGATTCAGCTACACAATACTATTCACACCAGAGGTCTCTCCCCAACGCCCTTTCAACATTAACTCCAACAGTTTATTCCTCGTACTTTGAAATGGCTGCTGAACTGATTCTACTACACAACATTACTCACTCCAAAGGTCTCTCCCTAACGCCCTTTTAACACTAAAACCACCAGTTTATTCCTCGTACTTTGAAAAGGCTACTAAACTGGTTCTGCTACACAAAATTACCCACTCTGGAGGAGTAACCCAAACGCCCTTTCAACCCTAACACCACCAGATTATTACCTGTACTTTTAAATGGCTGCTAAACTGGTTCTGCTACACAAAACTATCCACCCCAGAGGTAACCTCAACGCCCTTTAAATCTAACACCACCAGTTTATGCCTCTTACTTTGAACTGGCTGCTAAACTGGATCAGTTACACAATACTATTCACTGCGGAGATCTCTCCTAAACGCTCTTTCAAAACTAACACCACCAGTTTATTTCTCGTACTTTAAACTTGCTTCTAAACTGGTTCTGCTACTCAACATTACCCACATTGAAGGTTTCTCCCTAACGCCCTTTCAACACTAACACCACCAGTTTATTCCTCGTACTTTGAACTGGCTGCTAAACTGGTTCTGCTACACAAAAATAACCACTCTGGAGGTGTCTCTCTAACACCCTTTCAACCTTAACACCACAAGTTTATACTCCGTACTTTGAACAAGCTGCTAAACAACCAATTACCCAAAAATACCCAACATTACCCACTCCGAAACTCCCTAATGCCCTTTTAACACTAACACCACCAGTTTATTCGTTGTACTTTGAAATAGCTGCTAAACTGGTCCCGCTACACAAAATTATTCACTCCAGAGATCTCTGCCTAGTGCCCTTTCAACACTAACACCACCAGTTTATTCCCTGCTACACAAAATTATCCACTCCAGAGGTCGTTTCCTAATGCCCTTTCAAGATTAACTCCAACGGTTTATTCCTTGTACTTTGAAATATCTGCTAAACTGGTTCCGCTACACAAAATTATCCCACCGGAGGTCTCTCCCTAATGCTCTTTCAACCCTAACACAACCAGTTTATTCCCTGTACTTTGGACAAGCTGCTAAACTGGTTCTGCTACACAACTCTATCCAATCCGGACGTTTCTCCCCAACGCTCTTTCAACACTATCACCAACAGTTTATTACTCTTACTTTGAACTGGCTGTTAAACTAGTTCTACTACACAACATTAACGACTCTGGAGGTGTCTCCCTAACGCCCTTTCAAGCCTAACACCACTAGTTTATTCCCGGTACTTTGGGCAAGCTGCTAAACTGGTTCTGTTTCACAAAATTATAAACTCCAGAGGTGTCTGCCTAACGCCCATTCAATACTAACACTACCAGTTTATTCCCTGTACTTTGAACTGGCTGCTAAACTGGTTCTGTTACACAACATTACGCATTCCGAAGGTCTCTCCCCAATGCCCTTTCAACACTAACTCCAAAAGTTTATTCCTCGTACTTTGAAATGACTGCCAAGCTGGTTCTGCTACACAACATTACTGACTCTGGAGGTGAGTCCCTAACGCCCTTTCAACCCTAACACCACCAGTTTATTTCTTGTATTTTGAACTGGCTGCTTAACTGGTCCTGCTACACAAAATTATCTACTCCAGAGGTCTCTCCCCAACGCTCTTTCAACACTTACACCAACAGTTTATTCCTCTTACTTTGAACTGGCTGCTTAACTGGTCCTGCTACACAAAATTATCTACTCCAGAGGTCTCTCCCCAACGCTCTTTCAACACTTACACCAGCAGTTTATTCCTCTTACTTTGAACTGGCTGCTTAACTGGTCCTGCTACACAAAATTATCTACTCCAGAGGTCTCTCCCCAATGCTCTTTCAACACTAACACCATCAGTTTATTCCTCGTATTTTAAACTGGCTGCTAAACTGTTTCTGCTACACAACATTATCCTCTCCGGAGGTCTCTCCCCATTGCTCTTTCAACTCTAACACCAACAGTTTATTACTCTTACTTTGAACTGGCTGTTAAACTGATTCTGCTACACAACATTAACGACTCTGGAGGTGTCTCCCTAACGCCCTTTCAACCCTAACACCACCAGTTTATTCCCTGTACTTTTGACAAGCTGCTAAACTGGTTTTGTTTCACAAAATTATCCAATCCAGAGGTCTCTGCCTAACGCCCTTTCAACACTAACACTACCAGTTTATTCACTGTACTTTCAACTGGCTGCTAAACTGGTTCTGCTACACAACATTACCCATTCCGAAGGTCTCTCCCCAACGCCCTTTCAATAATAACGCCAAAAGTTTATTCCTCGTACTTTGAAATGGCTGCCAAGCTGGTTCTGCTACAAAACATTACCAAATCTGGAGGAGTCTCCCTAACGCCTTTCAACCCAAATCCCACCAGTTTATTCCCCGTACTTTGGACAAGTTGCTAAACCGTTTTGTTTTGGTTCTGCTTCACAAAATTATCCACTCCAGAGGTCTCTGCCTAACGCCTTTTCAACACTAACACCACCAGTTTATTCCCTGTACATTGAACTGGCTACTAATCTGGTTCTGCAAGATGACTCTATCCACTTCGCAGGTCTCTCCCCAATGCTCTTTCAACACTAACAGAAAAAGTTTATTTTTCTTATTTTGAACTTGCTGCTAAACTGGTTCTGCTACACAACATTACCGACTCTGGAGGTGTGTCCCTAATGCCCTTTCAACCCTAACACCACCAGTTTATTACCTGTACTTTTAAATGGCTGCTAAACTGGTTCTGCTACACAAAATTACCTACTCTGGAGGAGTCACCCAAACGCCCTTTCAACCTTAACACCACCAGTTTATTCCCTGTACTTTGAACTGGCTGCTTAACTGGTTCTGCTACACAAAACTATCCACCCCAGAGGTAACCTCAACGCCCTTTAAACCTAACACCACCAGTTTATGCCTCTTACTTTGAACTGGCTGCTAAACTGGTTCAGCTACACAATACTATTCACTCCGGAGGTCTCTCCCTAATGTCCTTTCAACACTAACACCACCAGTTTATTCCTCGTACTTTAAACTTGCTGATAAACTGGTTCTGCTACTCAACATTACCCACTTTGAAGGTTTCTCCCTAACGCCCTTTCAACACTAACACCACCAGTTTATTCCTCGTACTTTGAACTGGCTGCTAAACTGGTTCTGCTACACCAAAATAACCACTCTGGAGGTGTCTCCCTAACGCCCTTTCAACCCTAACACCACAAGTTTATACTCCGTACTTTGAACAAGCTGCTAAACTGGTTCTAATACACAATATTACCCACTCCGAAACTCCCTAATGCCCTTTTAACACTAACACTACCAGTTTATTCGTTGTACTTTGAAATAGCTGCTAAACTGGTTCCACTACGCAAAATTATTCACTCCAGAGATCTCTGCCTAGTGCCCTTTCAACACTAACACCACCAGTTTATTCGTTGTACTTTGAAATAGCTGCTTAACTAGTTCAACTATGCAAAATTATTCACTCCAGAGATCTTTGCCTAGTGCCCTTACAACACTAACACCACCAGTTTATTCCCTGCTACACAAAATTATCCACTCCAGAGGTCGTTTCCTAATGCCCTTTCAACATTAACTCTAACGGTTTATTCCTCGTACTCTGAAATATCTGCTAAACTGGTTCCGCTACACAAAATTATCCCACCGGAGGTCTCTCCCTAATGCCCTTTCAACACTAACACCAACAGTTTATTCCTCGTACTATACACTGGCTGCTAAACTGGTTCTGCTACTCAACATTACCCACTCTGAAGCTCTCTCCGTAACGCCCTTTCAACACTAAGAGTACCAGTTTATTCCCCTTACTTTGAACAAGCTTAAAATCTGGTTCTAATACACAACACTACACAATCCGAAGCTCTCTCCGTAACGCCCTTTCAACAATAACAGTACCAGTTTATTCCTCGTACTTTGAAATTGCTGCTAAACTGGTTCTGCTACACAAAATTACCTACTCTGGAGGAGTCACCCAAACGCCCTTTCAACCTTAACACCACCAGTTTATTCCCTGTACTTTGAACTGGCTGCTTAACTGGTTCTGCTACACAAAACTATCCACCCCAGAGGTAACCTCAACGCCCTTTAAACCTAACACCACCAGTTTATGCCTCTTACTTTGAACTGGCTGCTAAACTGGTTCAGCTACACAATACTATTCACTCCGGAGGTCTCTCCCTAATGTCCTTTCAACACTAACACCACCAGTTTATTCCTCGTACTTTGAAATGGCTGCTAAACTGGTACACAACACCAACAGCTCCCCAACGCTCCCCAACGCTAACACTAAAAGCTCAACACTGGTTCAAGCCAGAAAAAATTACCCACTAAACAATACACACAACGCCAACACTGTTAAACTAACAGTATCACAATACAAAATACTGGTATCACAACTCTACTCATAACTACTAAACACCTACAACACCATACTATTCCCACACTACTACTATTTACCACTAACCAGAACTGGCTGCTAAACTGGTTCTGCTACACAACATTACCCATTCCGAAGGTCTCTCCCCAACGCCCTTTCAATAATAACGCCAAAAGTTTATTCCTCGTACTTTGAAATGGCTGCCAAGCTGGTTCTGCTACAAAACATTACCAAAAACAACCCACAAACCGTTGCTCCTAAACACCACCTAAACACCACATTATCCTCTCCGGAGGTCTCTCCCCAACGCTCTTTCAACACTAACACCAACAGTTTATTACTCTTACTTTTAACTGGCTGTTAAACTGGTTCTGCTACACAACATTAACCCTTTGAGTGCCGCGGCATCATGGCCATTTCTTATGCATAAATTGCCGGGCTAATTTCAATGGAAAATGTAGTAGTTTTTATAAAATATCATATAAAATACAATTTTTGAGGTATCCATATAATTTTTTATTTATTTTGTTTATGAATAAACTCTCTATGAAATAGTATAAAGTAACTATAATCAGAAAATAAATTGGGAGTTAAAAATTTTTTTATATAAAACAAATTATACATTTTTTTTCAACTTTAATTTACATAAATTATGCTAAAAAATTTCATTTGATATTTTTCAACCCAATAGGCAGAAAGAGCAGAAAATACTGATCCAAACTGATGTATAAATCATCAATATCAGTTAATTTTTGCAACAAAAAAAGTGAAAATAAGTTACAATTCAAAAAAGGCCCTAGGCCTAGGCTATGTGGTTACTAAGCAACGTTGAAGTACAATTTTGTAATATAAACAAATATTATTTTTGTTTGTTGTCAGTAAACATGTTTATTATTACTAGTATATAAGCATTAGTCCTACCAATATAAATGAAATGCACAATAAACTTGAAAACAAAAGATATTTGTCTATCTTTTACTTTCACAAAAACTTAGTATCTACGACAATGACAGTGTTTCCAAGATCATTGTAAACTATTTCTCGAAGGTTACTCAAGTTGTTTCTATCTATTCTGCTACTTATTTTTATTTCATACGTAAATAGGAAATAAAAAACACTAAAATATAACTTCAATAACAATAATATAAGTGATATTTACATCGATGATAACATTAAACAACAACAAATACAGACGACATCTGTGACAGAGATGACTAAATTAGGGTCTGCTAACAGACCAAAGGCAACAAAATTGCTATAGATCTGATAGCTGGAAGCTTCTGGATCAAAACAAAATACTTTGAAAGCCAGTACCTTGTTTTGATGTGAAGTACTACGTAAAATACCGAGAGTCGCTGTCAGCGACGCTCTGAAATTATGCGTAAACACATCGCATTGCTGTGAGCGACGCTGTGGCACTCAAAGGGTTAAAGACTCTGGAGGTGTCTCCCTAACGCCCTTTCAACCCTAACACCACCAGTTTATTCCCGGTACTTTGGACAAGCTGCTAAACTGGTTCTGTTTCACAAAATTATCCACTCCAGAGGTCTCTGCCTAACGCCCTTTCAACACTAACACTACCAGTTTATTCCCTGTACTTTGAACTGGCTGCTAAACTGGTTCTGCTACACAACATTACACATTCCGAAGGTCTCTACCCAACGCCCTTTCAACACTAACTCCAAAAGTTTATTCCTCGTACTTTGAAATGGCTGCCAAGCTGGTTCTGCTACACAACATTACAACATTACCGACTCTGGAGGTGTCTCCCTAACGCCCTTTCAACCCTAACACCACCAGTTTATTCCCTGTACTTTGAACTGGCTGCTAAACTGGTTCTGCTAGACGACTCTATCCACTCCAGAAGTCTCTCCCCAACGCTCTTTCAACACTAACACCACCAGTTTATTCCCTGTACTTTGAACTGGCTGCTAAACTGGTTCTGCTAGACGACTCTATCCACTCCAGAGGTCTCTCCCTAACGCCCTTTCAACCCTAACACAACCAGTTTATTCCCCGTACTTTGGACAAGTTGCTAAACCGTTTTGTTTTGGTTCTGCTTTACAAAATTATCCACTCCAGAGGTCTCTGCCTAACACAGTTTCAACACTAACACCACCAGTTTATTCCCTGTACTTTGAACTGGCTGCTAAACTGGTTCTGCCAGACGACTCTATCCACTCCAGAGGTCTCTCCCCAACGCTCTTTCAACACTAACACCAAAAGTTTATTTCTCTTACTTTGAACTGGCTGTTAAACTGGTTCTGCTACACAACATTAACGACTCTGGAGGTGTCTCCCTAACTTCCTTTCAACCCTAACACCACCAGTTTATTCCTCGTACTTTGAAATGGCTGCCAAGCTGGTTCTGCTACAACTCATTACCGACTCTGGAGGTGTCTCTCTAACGCCCTTTCAACCCTAACACAACCAGTTTATTCCCCGTACTTTGGTCAAGTTGCTAAACCGTTTCGTATTGGTTTTGCTTTACAAAATTATCCACTCCAGAGGTCTCTGCCTAACGCCGTTTCAACACTAACACCACCAGTTTATTCCCTGTACTTTGAACTGGCTGCTAAACTGGTTCTGCTAGACGACTCTATCCACTCCAGAGGTCTCTCCCCAACGCTCTTTCAACACTGACACCAAAAGTTTATTTCTCTTATTTTGAACTTGCTGCTAAACTGGTTCTGCTACACAACATAACCGACTCTGGAGGTGTGTCCCTAACGCCCTTTTAACACTAACACCACCAGTTTATTCCCTGTACTTTGAACTGGCTGCTAAACTGGTTCTTCCAGACACCCTATCCACTCCGAAGGTCTCTCCCCAACGCTCTTTCAACACTAACACCAAAAGTTTATTTCTCTTATTTTGAACTTGCTGCTAAACTGGTTCTGCTACACAACATTCCCGACTCTGGAGGTGTGTCCCTAACGCCCTTTTAACACTAACACCACCAATTTATTTCTTGTTTTTCGAACTGGCTGCTTAAAAGGTCCTGCTACACAAAATTATCTACTCCAGAGGTCCCCAATGCTCATTCAACACTTACACCAACAGATTATTCCTCTTACTTTGAACTGCCTGCTTAACTGGTTTTACTACACAATACTACCCACTCCGGAGGTCTCTCCCCAATGCCCTTTCGACAATAACTCCAAAAGTTTATTCCTCGTACTTTTAAATGGCTGCTTAACTGGTTCTGCTGCACATCATTACCAACTCTGGAGGTGTGTACCTAACGCCCTTTTAACACTAACAAAACCAATTTATTTCTTGTATTTTAAACTGGCTGCTTAACTGGTCCTGCTACACAAAATTATCTACTCCAAAGGTCTCTCCCCAACGCTCTTTTAACACCTACACCAACAGTTTATTCCTCTTACTTTGAACTGGCTGCTTAACTGGTCCTGCTACACAAAATTATCTACTCCAGAGGTCTCTCCCCAATGCTCTTTCAACACTAACACCATCAGTTTATTCCTCGTATTTTAAACTGGCTGCTAAACTGTTTCTGCTACACAACATTATCCTCTCCGGAGGTCTCTCCCCATTGCTCTTTCAACACTAACACCAACAGTTTATTACTCTTACTTTGAACTGGCTGTTAAACTGGTTCTGCTACACAACATTAACGACTCTGGATGTGTCTCCCTAACGCCCTTTCAACCCTAACACAACCAGTTTATTCCCCGTACTTTTGACAAGCTGCTAAACTGGTTCTGTTTCACAAAATTATCCACTCCAGAGGTCTCTGCCTAACGCCCTTTCAACACTAACACCACCAGTTTATTCACTGTACTTTCAACTGGCTGCTAAACTGGTTCTGCTACACAACATTACCCATTCCAAAGGTCTCTCCCCAACGCCCTTTCAACACTAACTCCAAAAGTTTATTCCTCGTACTTTGAAATGGCTGCCAAGCTGGTTCTGCTACACAACATTACCGACTCCGGAGGTGTCTCCCTAACGCCTTTTCAACCCTAACACCAACAGTTTATTCCCCGTACTTTGGACAAGTTGCTTAACCGTTTTGTTTTGGTTCTGTTTCACAAAATTATCCACTCCAGAGGTCTCTGCCTAACACCTTTTCAACACTAACACCACCAGTTTATTCCCTGTACTTTGAACTGGCTGCTAAACTGGTCCTGCTAGACGACTCTATCCACTTCGGAGATCTCTCCCCAATGCTCTTTCAACACTAACAGCAAAAGTTTATTTCTCTTATTTTGAACTTGCTGCTAAACTGGTTCTGCTACACAACATTACCGACTCTGGAGGTGTGTCCCTAATGCCCTTTCAACACTTACACCACCAGTTTATTCCTCTTACTTTGAACTGGCTGCTAAACTGGTTGAACTACACAATACTACCCAATCCGGAGGTCTCTCCCTAACGCCCTTTCAACACTAACACCACCAGTTTATTCCTCTTACTTTGAACTGGCTGCTAAACTGGTTGAACTACACAATACTACCCAATCAGGAGGTCTCTCCCTAACGCTCTTTCAACACTAACACCACCAGTTTATTCCTGTTACTTTGAACTGGCTGCTAAACTGGTTGAACTACACAATACTACCCAATCCGGAGGTCTCTCCCCAACGCCCTTTCGACAATAACTCCAAAAGTTTATTCCTGGTACTTTTAAATGGCTGCTTAACTGGTTCTGCTACTCAACATTACCGACTCTGGAGGTGTCTCCCTAACGCCCTTTCAACTCTAACACCACCAGTTTATTCCCCGTACTTTGAACAAGCTGCTACCCTCGTTCTGCTACACAACTCTATCCTCTCCGAAGGTCTCTCCCTAACGCCCTTTAAACACTTACACCACCAGTTTATTCATCTTACTTTGAACTGGCTGCTAAAATGGTTCTACTACACAATACTACCCACTCCGGAGGTCTCTCCCCAACCCCCTTTCGACAATAACTCCAAATGTTTATTCCTCGTACTTTTAAATGGGTGCTTAACTGGGTGCTACACAACATTACCGACTCTGGAGGTGTCTCCCTAATGCCCTTTCAACTCCAACACCACCAGTTTATTCCCCGAACTTTGAACTGGCTGCTAAACTGGTTCTGCTACACAACATTACCCTCTCCGAAGGTCTCTCCCTAATGCCCTTTCCACTAACACCATCAGTTTATTCCTCGTATTTTAAACTGGCTGCTAAATTGTTTCTGCTACACAACATTATCCTCTCCGGAGTTCTCTCCCCATTGCTCTTTCAACACCAACTCCAACAGTTTATGCCTCGTACTTTGAAATGGCTGCTAAACTGGTTCCGCTACACAAAATTATCCACTCCGGATGTCTCTTCCTAACGTTCTTTCAACAATCACAAACATTTTATTTTTCGTACTTTGATCTGGCTGCTAAGCTGGTTCTGCTACACAACATTACCCACTCCGAAGGTCTCTCCTTAACGCCCTTTTAACACTAACACCACCAGTCTATTCCTCGTACTTTTAAATGACTACTTAACTGGTTCTGCTACACAACTTTACCCACTCTGGAAGAGTCTTCCAAACGCCCTCTCAACTCTAAACCACCAGTTTATTTCCTGGACTGAAATGACTGCTAAACTGGTTCTGCTACTCAAAATTATCCACTCCGGAGGTCTCTTCCTAACGTCCTTTCAACACTCACAAACAGTTTATATTTGGTACTTTGATCTGGCTGCTAAACTGGTTCTGCTCACAACATTACCCACACTGGGGTGTCTCCCTAATGCCTGTTCAACCCTAACCCCACCAGTTTATTCCCCGTACTTTGAACTGGCTGCTAAACTGGTTCTGCTACATAACATTACCCACTCCGAAGGTCTCTCCCTAACGCCCTTTTAAAACTAACACCACCAGTTCATTCCTCGTACTTTGAAATGGCTGCTTAACTGGTTCTGGTATACAAAATTACCCACTCTGGAGGAGTCTCCCATCGCCCTTTCAACCCTAACAATACCATTTAATCCCTGTACTTTGAACTGGCTGCTTAACTGGTTCTGCTACACATCATTATCCACTCTGGAGCTTTCTCTCCAATGCCCTTTCAACACTAACAGAACAGTTTATTTCCCTCTTATTAGCGAATTTCCTATGGAAAAGTGTATTTTATTTTTTCAGTGAATTCACAACGGAAGTTTCAGTTCTGATTGTATGTGTTGTTATCTTCGATATTCAGTAGTGCTAACTAAAAACAGACACTCTGCGACTATTGGAAATGGAGGTACTACTTTGTATTAATAAATTATTGTTTATTCTATTCTACTCCTAAAGAAAAGTGAACTATTAGCATGACCCACACTTTTTTCCGATTTACTTAAAATTTGGTAGGGACGTTTCTTTCTAGAATCAGTTGGACAATTTCATCGGGAAGAAATCGGATAACTCCATTCCTTATTGGAGATTTTAATTTTTCAAATTTCTGAGTTTTCCGGTCCAAAAATGGTCAGAAAAGCCCAGAATGCACAAGTAACGAACATTAAATTATAGGAATTAAATTATAGAAAATGTAAATTGACTAAACACAGTTTATTGACTTAAGAGGATGTTACATTGGAAAAGGCTTTTTTCCATATTTTGTTGTAGTTACATCATCCCTAACGCTCTCATATAAACTTTTGATCCTGATGTGACCTCCTCCTAACCTTATAATGCACAACATTGATATCCCAATACTGTATTTAAGTAGAACCAGGTGTATCAGAACTGCCAATGAACCAATTTTTTATTTTTTCTAAAAACTGGCACCAGTGTCAGTTTAAACCCATTATTTGATTTTTCAAAGTTTTAATGCAGAAATTCGCTTCCCTCACGTCAGCGTGCTGCGTGTGAACTCGTTTCTTTTTCCACTGAACAGTTCAAATCTTCATCACAAGCTATGAGTGATGAACTTCAACTTCATTTGCTATTTATGAAATGTCAAAATTTGTTCCATTTGCTCCATGTGATAAGTCAAGTGTTATTTTAACCCTTTGAGGTCGATTAAATTAAATCACCCAGACACCCTGAGACGGAATTAATTTTGGCTATTTTGTATAGATTTTACTATTTTTACATTTAATTACCCAAATTAATTTTAAAATGCATTTATGAGGGTTTATTTTTAAGGCACTTTGATTACATACTGTATGTTGATGAAATAAAAATCAAAATGTATACCTGTTTTATTTTTTCTTCCATATATTTTTAGTACATATGTACTATATGTGACAGATTACGAGAGTAAAAACCCATTTATATTTATTTGTAAGTCAAATGAACACACAAAAAACCTTCAAAAATATCGTCATCACTAATTTTATTAGTCATAATTATAACTAAACAAAAGAGTAAACATAACCAAAACACCACAGACAACAATCAGAGCTGGAACTATCAGACGCTTGCAGATGACACAAGACACCGCGAATTGTGAAGTATAGTTCATGGAGTAATAACATTTATTTCAGAACAAAATAATCCATGGAGTAGATAAAATAAACGTTAAAAGTAATAAGGAATGTATAAGAAGCAAATAGACATAAAATCATTACATTATATTTAGTTTTAGCGCACTTCATACGGGCTAAACGTCACGGCGAGTATAGGTCGCCATTCAAGCGTTCGGGAAAATGGCACGCGGCGACCTATACTCGCCATTCGACCGCAAAGGGTTAATGAGACACTGAAAGACACCATGTATGAAATAGCAAGCAAAGGTTATCACCAACAATTAAGGGATTGAATTGATATATATTGCAGCCCATAAAACATTCTTCCTTGATAATATTAGGGCGAGTTACAAATGATGGACATGATATGTTCTAAAAACCCCCGTCGCAGCAAACCTGCATACTCAGCGAATTTCCAATGAATATATAACATAACACATTAAGCCACTTAACAGAATTCATAAGAAATATAATCACAAACAAGCGATATTTAAAATATTAATTATTCTCCATAAGAACAACATTGGGGATGAGTACGCAGGTTTGCTGCAACAAGGAATAGAAAATAATGGGTTTTTATGCAAATATCAATAGAACTCATCTAAGTGAAGTCACATACCAAGTTTCATCCATATACATTCATAAATAAGCGATATATAATATTTTAAATATTTTCCATAACAATAACATGGGGACCGAGTACCTAGGTTTGCTGAAACGGGAATCATAGGCGAAAAATTGTTTTTTTGAGCAAACAATAATAAACTACAACCAGATGAAGTCATATACCAAATTTTGTCAGTTTATGTTCATAAATAAGCGAGATATACAATTTTTCTTTTTCTCCATAAGAATAACATTAGACAACGTACTGTGTTTAGCACTTATATATCTCAGTAACCAATTGACGTAGAGCAATGATCAAAATACCAAATTGTTTGTTTTTTTAAGCTGATTTTAATGGTAAAAATTGCAATTTGATTAAAATAAAAATTACATGTGAAAACCCCAAAAAACCCATTTTTGGGGTACAAAACCCCCCAAAAACCCCCCTTTGGATGATGCGATTCGTCTGGTTTTCGAACTCGTTCAAATAAATGGTACTTTACACATTTGTACCAAATTTCATTAAGATCGGAGCTTTTTTACGAGAGTTATCGTGCTTACGGACACATATATATATATAAATATATATATATAAATATATATATATACATATATAAAAATTTGAACGAATGGTGTTTTTGGCATCTGGGGACCTTGAAATGAAAAGTTATCATGGTCTCGGGCTTAAGTCTTACCATGAGACCTACGGTAATAGCTTCCCTATAGGGGAAATTCGCTAAAAAACACAGCTGAGTGAGTTTGCCCATATAATGTATAGTAGTATATAGAGGAATAAAACTTGACACAAAGTGTAATGAATGTGTCTCACTTATTTATCCATCGATTGTTGAGGGATGAGTAAGCAAAGACTATATCATCTGATCAGCTTAGAGGTGAATGAGTAAAGACTATGTAATCTGACCTGAATGCCGCCTTCCGGTCTGTCTAACTGCCAAATCACATGACCTTGTCAATCCAAACTACAGTAAAATATTTTAATTTCTTTTCAATATACTAATTACAAGTCCCAATAGACAAGTTCCATTGTAAACATAGACTACACTGATCTCACATTTCAAGTATGATGTGATCACAATATCAAATACAAGGTAAACCTGTTATACCCATGTCAAGGTTGAACCTACTTGAGCAACTGAATAGCCTGGCTCTGGTCATTGATCAGGAGGTTCTTTTCCTTGCACTGAATCAGCTTCCTCAGTTGTTCACCCTCAGTGACAGGCTTCGGTTTATTTTTTTCCTTTTTACTATCTGCCCTAAAACAAAACCAACTCTTTTGATAAAATGAAAACATCTATATACAAAAATACAGTACGCTTAGAAATCTGGACTAATGTGATGGACGGCCGGTCCGGATTTTGAAAAGTGAGACATACGAGACACAAAGAAGGCAAAATGATGTCTGGACTAACAGAGCAGGTGCAGTGAACTGAGTCTCTTACCCTGTCCTCCACAATTTGTAACACAGAAACTAATTTGGCTGTTTTATAAATCAAAAACGACATCAATTTTACTGAAACACAGAATGCCCGACGATACAAACTACATGACATTTGTATAATGCAGGCTAATCACATGAAAACTAAAGGCGCTAAAATGTGACCGCTATTAGTTCAAGTTCCAATATTATTTGCATTACAATTTTATTTTAATCAAGATCATCAGTCCTGGACTACTTGGAGTCTGGACTAGGCCGATCCGGATTTCTGAGAGTCTACCGTATTTTAGAATGAATAACCTGAAAAAAGAGTTAATTGATGAGCAAACAAAGTGAGACCATCTATGTATTAGCAGAGACAGTGATTCGTTGTCCGTCAGTGTGTGGGTGTGTGTGTTCGTAATGCAATAACGTGAAAACGACTGCATGGATCGTTTTCAAATTTTACACAAATATTTTCCAGTACACTTCACGATTCCAGTTCAAAAATGGAACATATTCAATCACCCGTCTTTTAATAATTAACATTTAAAAATTGTAAAATTTCCATAAGGAAAGCATTAGGAAAAATGTATATTAGTAAAGTATGAGATACTATTAAAATATTGTTTACTAGTGACAAGAAACTATTTAATTTGTTTATATTTATATGTTTCATGGTTAAATTAATAAAGTAGTGCCCGTTTAACAAGAATTCATTCAGTTTTACAAAGGATTTTAAAATTTATATTTGACAAAAATAAATAAAAGTTTAACAAATAAAGATAACGTTCTGCTTTGATCTGAGAAAGTTAGTATTTGTTATACTAGAGTGCAGTATCAATTAATTTACTATTTACGTTTTCCAGCTGTTTTCTGTTGTCTGTTTATGTTATTTAAATATACCTTTGTCACACCAAACTTGCATACTTATTGAGTTTAAACTATCTTTATATATAACTAGCTGATGTACCCGTTCTTCGCACAGGTGTTTTCTTTACCCGTTCTTTAGTCAATGCAATTTGCATTTTAGATAGTTTGAAACAGCTGTTCTTGCTTCTGCTCTTTAAGCTGTCAAAAGGAAGTGACAGCTTAAAGACACAATTCCACAGCTGTTCGCAATACAGTTTCTGAATGTTTACTTTCTTCTGAAATGTAAACATTGAAACTTAGGACGTTCACGGGGCGTAGCCCGAGGGGATTTTAAAGAAGTGAATAGGCCTATGTGTTGCATGGGTTCAAGATCTACTCAAGTGTAAAGTTTCAGCCCATTTGGTTCAGTAGTTTTTGCGTTCACCCGGAACATCAGACAGACAGACAGATAGAAACCACCTCTTCTTTATAATATTATAGATTATGTAAGCAAACTGTTTAAGTTAAAATTGTGAAAGTTTGACAAATCGTAGGATAATGGGAGGGGGCTCATATTAAAGGTATTGATCCCAGGGTTTCGGGAAGTAAAGCAAGATTTCCCAAATGTTACTAGTAAACGAGAAATGACGTAAATCATCCCCCAAAAGAAAAACATGGAAATTTAAGAACGTCTACATTGTTTACATTTTACAACCTGTGATTATTAAGTGTCTACATTTTTTCACAAACTGACATGAGTTCCTACTTATATTGTTTTATTTTCCTCAGCATGTAAAGAGTAAAAATATCAGATGAGACAGAGTATTGAAGAAAGGTTAGGGGCTACCGCCCCTTCCAGCCATTAGTAAACTATATTTTAAGAATTTTAGTGGCCGTACGTGCGTGATTGTGTGTGTTTATGCGTGTTAAAAACTAAAAAACAATCAAGCCTTTTGTAATTACATTGTCATGAGTTATTTTTAACATCCAAATGGTGTTTAGTTACAACATTAGTATTTTTTTATTTTTATAAATAATGTGCGATTAAATTTACAGGATATAATTTTAAGCGGGGGCAATGATTTGTTTACGTCGGTGTGTTGGTAAGAGCGAGCGTGTTGGTTAGTAATGCCTAACGAGAAAACGGCTGCATAAAAAGCGAAACCCTAGATAATTTTGTAATTAGGTGTAGACATACTGATTGAGTGTACTAGCAATCTTACTAACGAATGTCAGCTCCATCAGTCGATGCATCAGTAGGTGCGACATACCAACCATAGCATACAAAACTTTAAAAGCCAGTGGTGTAGAACCCCAAATACTTTTGGGTTCGGCTCCGCCCACTGGGATTTTTGTAATGGGAGTTACACCATGTTTGATTCTGGTATGTGATATATATTCCTGTAACTGTGCCGCCATGCGCACTTCATATCTATATATGCGCGTGAATCGTCTGATTCCGCTGGCCGCTAATATCCAGTCACCAATTCCTTCTTCACTCAACGCAGTTTAAATCTCAGATCACCTCACTTCACCAGTAACTGTCACCGACTCTAGACCCAAACTTCAACTTGTATGAGAGCTAAGTTTAGATTTTAAGTAGCGTATTTAAAATATTAACACGGATTAGGAAAACCATTTAGGGGCCTTGAGGGGGTTTTCTATGCCCCAAGACATCATTCTTTAAGTAATCCACAATTATTGGTAATGTAGGTAAGGTAATTGTCTTACCGCTTCACGGTCAGGCTATGTCCACGAGATGCACATTTTGAGTGGATAATTAATTGTTAGTTCCTGATTTCAATAGCTCAGCTCTCCGATTTAGTAAATTACAATGTAATTGCCAGATTTCAGGGCGTATTCTTCGTTAATTGTAGCACGTTAGTTAGTTGTAGGTATTTTCCTGTTCAGAGCAGGAAAAGTTGTCAAATCATAATTTTCAGTAGGGTATTTTATAGCTCAATAAAAGCTGGCTCGAGGTTTAATATTGTTCTGGTTAAGTACGATCCAACCTTTGGGTAACTACAGCACCTTCCTACAAATATTTAGGTAGCAGTTTACTATTTAATATTCTCCAAATTTTTCTTCCTTAAGTTCACCAACCATAGCCACCCAGTCAACTTGTTACCCATATTATTCACATTGTTCCATATAAAGCCACCCCCCCCATCATTATTAACCAACACAATATAGCACCTTATACACTATGGTTTTTAGCACAGCATGGTTTTTTTCCTGGTCGATCCATTGTTTCTAACTTACTAAATTTTTCTGATTATTGTATTTCACATTTGGATAGAGGTGGACAGGTGGATGTGATTTATACGGATTTCGAAAAAGCATTTGATAAGGTTAGTCATAGTTCGCTTCTATCCAAGTTAAATTCATTTGGTCTTTCTGCTTCTCTCATCAAATTTTTTTCGTCATACTTGTACAATAGAACTCAGTTCGTTTCTTATAGTGGTTTTTTGTCTTCTGAATTTCATGCAGGTTCTGGGGTTCCCCAGGGCTCAAATTTGGGGCCCCTTTTGTTCATAATCTTCATAAATGACATTGTAACATCAATACGTAATTGTAAGTTTCTTTTGTATGCTGATGACTTGAAAGTTTTTTCAAACATAAAGGACGTTTCTGATTGCTCAAATCTTCAAGAAGATCTGGATAATTTGTTTGAGTGGAGTGAACTCAATTTGAAATTTCATATTCATAAATGTTCTGTTTTGCGTTTTTCCAGGAAGCCTGAGGGTAATTTAATTTTTTTTAACTACAGGATAGGAGGCACAACTTTGGTATCAAATCAAGTTATTAAAGACCTAGGTATAATGTTTGATGACAGATTTTCTTTTGTTGATCATGTGTTATTTATTTGTAAATCTGCATTTTCAATTATGGGCTTCATTCGTAGGTCAAGTAATTTTCTGGAAAATGTTGATGTCATCAAGCTTCTGTATTGTACTTTGGTGCGATCCAGATTGGAATTTGGTTCAGTTGTTTGGAATCCGTATTATGCTTACTCTTCTGATCTAATTGAGAATGTTCAAAAAAGGTTTTTAAGATTCTTATATTTTAAAGAGTCTGGTCATTACTCAACAGTCATTCCCTATTCTGAGCTCTTATCTATATTTGAACTGGACTCCCTACACAAGCGGCGGCGGGTCGCTATGTTGGTTTACCTGCATCAGCTGGTGGGTGGTGCGCTTGATGACATAACTCTGTTATCTAAACTGCAGTTCAATGTGCCGCGGCACAATTCCCGTTGTCGTCTGTTGTTTTCCACCCATTACTCTCGAACCAATTTAGGATTTAATTCCCCGCTAAATGTTATGGGAAGAATTTATAATTCATTACCAAATATCGTGGATATATTTGGAGATACACTCGGCAAATTTAGAAAACAAATTGTACAACATTTATTAGATTAGGTTCGTCTTATGGTATAATATATAAATATTTATTAAGTTTTTGCATTTAGACTGAACGTTACCTTTAACTCAGTATGTTTGGTATGGAGTAATTTAATTTAATATATTTATTTAATTGTAGTGTGTAGTTTAAAACTTTAAATAATGCATGTATAGTAGATTGCATGTGTCATGTGCATGGTATTATGTTAGTATTTTGGAAGACATTGAGTAGTGCTTCATGAAACTGGACTTGAATGAAAAATCCCTAAAAATAATGAATGTTAGTGATAATGCTACTTTGTAATTGGGTTAAGAACCTGTTTTGTAGCATTTTTGTATCAATAAATGAAATGAAATGAAATGAAATATAACTAACGGCAAAGATCTCTCTGCTTGTGCATAACATTTATTATTTAATCTATTAGCCTGTCCAAATGAGTCCCATCATTTTTAATTTTGGGAGTTATAACAGCTGCTATTGCACGATTATAATGTGAAATAGAGGGTGGATTTTCACATCTATATCTATAAATACGAAATTCCGATCATCGCCCAGGCCAAACCATTGCACCTAGAAGCACGAAATTTGGCATGTAGACTCCTCTTATAGCATAGGCACCCACTAAGAAGGGATTTGAAGAAATCCCCATAGGGCTCTGCCCCACGGGGCTGTGTTACTTTGGTTTGAGCTGATGAAACTTCTATCAGCTTATTATGATTCGTAGTATTTCCACGGGTCAACCACAGAATGCAGCACACGTAACTGTCGTATTCCCGGGTGAAACCGGGAACGATGGCAGTTAGTCTTCTACATTATTAAAAGAATTTCTTGATTTTTGTTCAGCGATTTTAGACCCCTTAAACTCTTATTTTGTATAGTATACATGTTTGGTATTAGCGAAAAGCTCTTACTCTCTAGATGTGCCTTTTGTGGGTTTGAAAACCCAACACCTTCACAGTTTCGCCCCAGATTTTTTTTGGTATTATTAATCTGAAGGGCACGGGCCACTCTCAAAGTTCGATTTTTGCCCATAAGATTAATATGGGGAATAATGTGATTTTAATTGCAGGTTTTAATACATTAAGGACAGGGTATTAGCAATACCAGATTTTACAGGTAAGGAATCTATTTATCTATATAAATAAAATAAGTTATTTTTCTACATCGCTTTGAGCAGTAAAATGTTGTATGCAAAGGAGATTATTAAAACTTTTGATAAAATTTGTTTATCCTTAAGTCTGTTTATTAGCCAGATTTGTGCTACGTTTCACAAAAAAAGACTGTACTAAATGAAATAAAATAGTTTGCGTATTTTCGTGTAGAGGAGGAATTCTTTTGGCTGTTTTAAATCAAACAATCGTGGTTTTTGATTGGAATAACTATGTTGATCGAGCGTTCTGTCAGTTGAAGGAGTTGCTTACTGCTGCTCTTCGACTCTGATAATGATGATTGACTCCCAGTGTTGATGCGAGCTCACATTCGGTGGGCACTGTATTGTTGCAGAGTGGCAAGCCAATAGCACACGCATCAAGTGCACTTACTGACACTCAAATGAGGTATGCCCAAATTGAAAAGGAGCTTTTTGCTGTTTATTTTGGGGCTGAGAAATTTCGGATGTGGATTTTTGGGCACGATAAGGTGACAGTGGAAACTGATCATAAACCGTTGTTAGGTTTGAGTATAAAGCCTCTTCACAAGGTTCCAACGAGATTGCAAAAAAATGCTACTTCGTTTACAGCCTTATGATTTGACATATGTTTACAAACCCGGTAGAGAAATGTTTTTGGCCGATGTGTTGTCAAGGGATGTGCCTGCATTGGCTGGCACCCAGAATTTAGATCTATGTGAGGACATTGAGTTACAGATAGCGCTACTGGTGGAAAATCTACCTGTAACAGAAGCTTGGTGGAAAAAAGTACTTGGAGCTTCCCTGAATGATCTGGTTGTTTCACTCATCAAGACTTATATCCAGAATAACTGGCCTCAATACTATAAAAATTTTGTTGGTGAGGTCAAGCCATACTTCCACTTGAAGGATGATTTAAATGTTGTGAATGACGTCCTATTTTATGGTGATCGAATTCTTGTGCCGAATTTAATGAAACATGAAGTTCTTACTCGTCTACATTCTGGTCATCCTGGAGTGAATCGAATGATGGATCGAGCTAAGCTTTCTGTATTTTGGCTTGGCATGTCTCAGGACATAAAGAAATGGGTAGGGTCTTGTAGAACTTGTTTAAAGTACGTTGATGACAAGCAAACAACTGAATTAATGCCTAGGACGATTCCTTTTTTGCCGTGGATGGAAGTGGGCTGTGATATATTTGATTGGAATAATAGACATTTTTTAGTCGTTGTTGATGCATTGTCAAACTACCCGGAAGCTGTTGAACTGCCTGATCTGCGTAGCACGACTATAATTAACAAAATGAAGTCGATATTTTCTCGGCATGGAATCCCAGTCACGGTTGTACTGATGGTGCTTCCTACTTTGTTTCTGATTTATTTAAAACATTTTCAGTGGAGTTCTTATGTTTTTTTCTTGTTACTTATTACTTATTTACTTATGATTCTAAATTACTAACTCTTGACTAATTATCTGCTCGGATGTGCTCGGGAAATGTGGATATAAAAGTGACGCTATCTGATCTGTGGGCAATGGCTACCATGTGCTTAGCCTAGCTTGTCTTCACAATAATGAGTGTTGCTACCTACACAATTCACTAGGCTATTTAAATATAGCTCACAAATGCTCTTACTTGACTTATCAATAAATATATTTCTACCTATGGTCTTCTTTGGTTTATTGTAGTGAGTAGAAAATGTTTTGTAATTAATCTGGATATCAACAGAAGGTAGGTGTACAATTTCTAGAATATCTTTGAACTATTTAAATGAAATACAAAGTTACAGAGGAACAATATAATATTTATTTATCTAGTAATAACAATTATGCTATAAAAAGTTATCAATCAAAGGGATTTACAAATAATCTACAATTCAGGGGAAAAGTTACAGTGAGTGGCCTAGGCTAGAAGATGGATGGCAATAGTACATGTAGGCTTAAGACTAAAATGTTCATATTTTGATTCTAAATAGGTTCTTTTATAAATGAGGGCTCTTTTTCTCAGGGGGGAAGTATCGTGCTGACTTGAATAACGTTGAAATTATAGGTGAAAGAATATTTAGTCCAATTAGGCTTATGCTGTTTACAAATTGCAACAATGAAAAAAAATTTTGGTGTTGCCCAAAAGGAAAGTCCAATGGTTTTCACTGAATTTACTGATGATTAAAATACTCAAATTAAATTTAGAAAAGATAGTTCAATGTAATAATATACTCTTGATGTTAATTTAACTTTCAGAACATTAGACTTGTTCTATTAAATGTCTGTATTCTTTCAAGTCCCTAATAGAATACACAATGGAAGTGGTTTACCAATCAGCTTACAATGTTCTTCGCTCAATACCAATTTTTGGGGATAAAACAAAGAAAAGGGAGTGAATTTAAAATGGTATTATACTGAGCAGTGAGTCCCTAATAAATGAGCACTAAGCAATTCAAAACTTAGGCCATACTGGGTGAATTTAAGTAGGAACTGTGTCCTGCACAAATTTTAGGTCTTAACACTATGGCATCTGGAACAAGGAGAAAGATCTAGCAGAGATGAGGTCTGGAAGCCTGGTCCATTGTTGAAAGCACATGGTACACAATTGTTAACACTGATCACTGTAATTTAGATTCCTTAAGGACTATTTTTGAAAAGTATATTATATTAAATTTTAATTCTATTGCAATCCCTCTCACATAAATTATATCTAAAATATTATTATTAGCAAACATATTAAAATTAAGTGAGTAGGCTATTATATGTGGATAGGCTGTGAATAATTATTGGTGATTAATTAATGAAATACATATTATTTTACAATTGCACAGATAAATAAACATTAAATACATAGAGGGGAATGTTTTCTGAGGAGTGGTGGTAAGGATGATTATTATTGGGTATGAACATAGGGCAATTAATACAATAACACATTTAGGGGAAATTAATTAATTAACACATTGATAGGGAAACTTAAATATAAAATAACACATAATGGGAAAATTATCACTATATAATGAATGGATGACATGTAATACTATAGAGTGAGGATTCAAGCAGGTAGTTTCAAGTCCACACTATCCACAATCCAATGGCCTTGCTGAGAGTACTGTAAAGATAGTCAAGGCTATATTCCGGAAAGCTCATGAAAGTAATGAATGCTTGTATCTTGCTTTGCTGAACTACAGAAATACACCAAAAGGTAATCTTCACTTTCCTGCAGCAAATTTGATGGGACGAGCCTTGAAACAAATATTCCTTCAGAATTCAACACATTTGTGCCTAAGTTAACATATGAGGAAGATAGAAAGATTAAAGTGGCCAAACAAGAGCACTCAAAAGAATACTTTGACAAATCTGCGATCTCAAGAAAACCATTTATTCCAGGACAGCCGATCATATTCAAAAAACACCCTTCAGCTTGTTGGTCTCCGGGAGTGGTTGTTGATAAAGGCCCAGGGCCTCGATCATATTTAGTTGAGAGTGAACAGGGCAATCAGTATGTTCGGAATGAACTTCATACTTTTCCTCGAGGTATTCGTGGCAGGAAATCTGAATCACCTGAACCAGATGTTTATATCACTCAGACTGCTGCTGAATTGGTTAGTGGTGGACAAGCCTTACCAGTACCTGAACAAAAGAGCCGTGGTAATGGTAATACTGGTTGTCGTAATGTTATTTCTTCTGGTCGCTTTGTTCAGCCTCGGAGGAGGTTTATTGAAGAAATGTGAGTTTAAAAAAAAGGAAGATGTTGTAATAATTACCTACATATGGACATTATAAATATTTATGAATAACAAAAACAAGACTGAACCTTTGTTTTTTATACTGAGTTTCACTGGACCATGATGTTATACTGATGTATATCAAAATTTTGTTAAACCTTAATAAATTCATTGCTTGTAATGTAAATTTGCATTGGATTATTTTACAAAAGTCGTTTACAGCCGATATTACGCGGTCCGGTCGTCATTTTCACACGTTCGGTTATTTTTTATGACTGATTAATTTTTCTCTGTCATCTTTTGTGGCCGTTAATATTCGATTTGGGAAGAGATCGTCGAGAAATCCTCGCTCAAACTTTTAGAGTATTTTTCAAAACTTTTAGAGTTTTTCAAACGAATTTTCAAGTACTCACCACTAGTAGCTAATAAATAATTCTATCGTAATAATAATTTTAAAATTGATTTATGAGGTAAAATTGGGAAGCAGAACAAATGTATGAATACAAATTTGTCATAACAAATTTTCTGAGTGATATGTTTTTTTTAAGCTAAAAAAATATCAAGGAGGGCCCCAAGTGAGGCCCCCCAGGCCGAGGTCCCTGGTGGCCGCCGTTAGGGAAATACGGCCCTGTGGGTGAGTATTGTCAAATGTAACCATGTAAGTGAATTCAAATGTAAGACATCATTTAACACAGCTAGAATAAGTAGAAGCATGTTTGAATTTAGTTTTTTTTTTATTAAGTTTTAAGATTGATTCTATGTTTTACTTTCTCCCCCTATACATAGTATATGGAGAAAGTATTGTTTTCGTCAAAATTTTCGAATTTGAGTTGTTAGTGGAAATATTCGTTTTGGTGCTCCCTGAAACCAAAAAAGTGGTTTTTACGTGATGTCTGTCTGTGTGTGTGTGTGTGTGTCCGTGTGTGTGTGTGTGTGTGTGTGTCTGTGTGGATGTGTACAGAGCTAGAGCCCTAACCAATGGGCCGATTTTGATGAAATTTGGTATGTAGGTACTAATCCACGATATCTCCAGGCGTTTTTTTCATTTTTTGAATTTTTGATTTTTAAGGGTAATTATCCCCCAAAAACTGCCAAAAAACATGAAAAATCCAAATTTCTCAAAAACGGCTCTAACGATTTTGATTAAATTTTAGTCGTTTGTAGAACTTTAGGTTTCCAACAAAATGACACCACCCGCATTGCTGTAAAAATTCGGGTTCAGAAATTACAGGACTTAAAACATCAAAAATTCAATTTTTTGGATTTTTCATAAAAATACATAAATATAAAAAATAATACTATTCACCATTAAAAAGAGCTCAAAAAACTAAATAATTTGGTATTTTGAATTACTATTCTACGATTGCTGGTTTCGGAGAAAATTGAAATTTTCATTTAGCGGTAAACGCAGTACGTTGTCCAATGTAATTCTTATGGGGAATACAAAAATTACTATTTCTCTCTTATTTACTGATCAATTTAATTCAAACTTGATATGCTTGTCAATTTAGCATTGACCAACAGAGTTAATTCGAAATATGTTGCCCCTTAATAACCCTGGGGGGGAATAGGGGGCATTTCCCCTCTTTAAACCACAAGTGTAGCAATTGATTCTGTAGTGCCTCCAAAGCAGGGATTTGGGTGGATGTTTTTTAAAACAACTTGTTCACAAGATTTTCTGTACATTCGACCGTGCTTTGTATTCTATATTTAGTAAATAAAAAGTAATTTATTCATTAAAGTTGGGCTAAAAGGGAGAAAGTATGTGTCAGTTTCCTGATACCGTTTATTTTAAGGTTTATTGCAGCATAAATTAAAATCTTACTTTTCGGTTTTGGCAGGTTTTGATGTAGCTTCAGTTTTAGGACTTTCTCTTGACTTCTTGCTCTTATCAGACTTTGAGCCTTTCTTGCCTTTTTGTTCCAAGGCTTGCGCTAGTTGTTCCTTACGTTCTTGTTCCAGAAGAATTTCTTTCTGCCTTTGCAATTCCTTTTGTTCAATGATATAGTCATAGAATTCAGGTTTGATGGCTTTCAATATTTTCATGCCAAACTGGAAACAAAACTAGAATTAAAATTTAAAATGAGGTTTTCAAACAAATTAAATTAAATCGTAATTATTTGGTTTTAAGACAATAGTAGAGGAACAAACATGATTCATTATATCAGTAGGACTACTAAACTTAAGTAGCGTACTGTATTAAAAAATGGTATGACATAAAATCAGTATTTTATAAATGGTTTAAGTTCATTAAATATATTGAAACAGTTCTCCAATCACTTGATGAGAGGGGGATCATGTATCATCTGTGTTGTGTGATCCCTCTTAAGCATTTGATTGCGTCACTTATGAAATCCTAATTAGGAAATTGTAATACTATAGAGCACGCGGAATCGTTTTAGACTGGCTATCTTCATATCTCACTGGAAGGAAGCAGCAAGTAGTTTATACAGACAGTTCAGACTGTTTGACTGTTTTAAGCAAAAATTTAGATTCCCTCAAAGAAAACATTGATGTTACCCTGAAAGAAGCTGAGAGTTGGTTCTCGGCAAATGGCCTAATATTGAACAAAACAAAAAGTCAGCTTTTAAATTTGACTACAAAACTAAATCAGGCATGCAATTTCAAAATTTCAGAAATAGAAACAGTATCATCGGCAAGATTTCTTGGGGTGGTAATAATTGGGGGACAATAATTTGAAATGGAAGGACCATGTGAGCACTTTGGCATCTAAATTGAACTCTGCCTTTTTTGGTTTGAAAATACTGTCAAAAGTGGTCAATTTTGAAACCATCTACTACACCTATGTATTCTGGCACTTGAGGTATGGAGTGGTGTTTTGGGGAAATTCTGAGGGTGGAGACAAAATTTTCAAAATTCAAAAAAGAATAATTCAAATCATGTTTAATTTAGAATACAGACAGTCATGCAAACCTTTTTCAATTCTAGAATTCTGACTTTAGCTTCTTTATACATGTATGAAGTTCTCTGTTTATACATGTCAAATCAAGAAAGCTTTCACAAAAAGCAAGTTGAGCACAGATAGCATCTGAAACACAAAATTTTGCAGTACCCAGTCCACAGACTTGCTCTGTATGAAACAGGAGTTTATTATACCGCCCTAAAGCTGTATAATAAGCTTCCACAAAGTCTCAAAATTCAAAAGTCAGTTAATGAGTTTAAAATTTCTCTAAAACGCCATCTCCCTGGCAAGGCTTACTATTCGATTGATGAGTATTTGAACGAGTAGACAGAAAGGATTATTTCGTAACATTTATTGACTGTGCAACGAATGCTTCATTTACTTGAATAAGTTCTTTTTAACGTTGTATTATTTTTGTTTAGTTTTAGTAATGTTTCAGCTTGTGTACCACATGACAAATAATATGTTTACCCGAGCAAAGCTCAATACAGTAGACGCTCTTTTATCCGGCATTCTATGAACCGGCACATTCTATTAACCGGCACCAGGCGACCCGGGTTTTTCCAGGTATTTTCGGTCGTTTCGGTTTCGTACTGTGACTGCGCTGGACTGTTCCCGCCTTTTTCTTAGGGTAAACATCGGGGAAATGGTGGTTGTTTTGATAGGTTTCTATTTTTAGACGCCAACTTCCGCCCGGCTGTCTGTCCGCCCGTCTGTCTGTCTGTCTGTCTGTCTGTCTATCCGTCCACAAATGCAGGTGTTCCGGAGCAGTGCCAAGGTCAACCAACGCACGCGATCACAGCTCATTACTGCAGCGAGATGACAGACTCTCAGATTACTGTATTCCCATTAATAACTAAAAATTTCTATTATCCAGAAAAATCGATTTACCGGCATGGGCGTGGTCCCGAACATGCCGGATAAAAGAGCGTCTACTGTATTATGTAAACCAAACATGATGAATAAATTATTTGATTTTGATTTGATATTTTAAAAATGTCCATGAAATGTTAATTACCACTGGATTTAGAAATAGCAGCTGAAATGCTTGAATAGTTTGGTATACATCTTCAGGTTGGTGAACTGATTCAATTATCATTTCAGTCAAACTGTCTTCAAATGCCTGAAACAAATATAAATAAGTAAGTAGAAAGATTTCTATCTGTCTACGGAATATTATAACATTTGTAATAAATAAAGGTTACAAAATTAAATAAATATATGTAACTACACAGCTTTAAATTATGTTAGTTAAGCCTCATGATCAAAATAATTTAGGGCATTTTGTAATCGTACGATTGTTTTAGCTCAATCATCTTTCTGAGCGATTTAGTGTAACGTAAAAATTGTTATGCTAATTCGCTTTTCAGAACAGTCATAGTCCTGAAACAATTGTTATTTTTTAAGAGGTTGGCAACCTCTTTTTTACTTCCTTTACTTATCAACATAGACCATGGATAGTATCCAGCACGGCAAGGAGTGGTCAGTTAGAGTGAATGGTGTACAGTACTTATAACACTTACTCAGCAGGATTGGGATTCAAACCCACAACAGGGCTGCTGCCATGGTTTTGGAGTCCTTCGCCTTGATCAAACACCAAAGGCAAAGACAAATTCGGATTGCTAATTAATATTCCAAAGATTGAAGAGTGAATAGTCATTGTCATTAATATTGCTCATAAGAGCAAAATTTATTTATTTAAATATCTTTTCTGAGCAAATTTGTATTACTCATTCACGTTTTTATGACTGAGTGTGCTTCTAAGTGCAAAAGGAAAGACTTTTTATGAACTAGGAGCTTCTCTTTATTTGCTCTCTGAAAATGGGAGGATAATTTTCTCTACACAGTAACCATTCAGAGCTTAACAGGTCCTTTTAGTTCGCTTGGTTACCTAAGACAAAAATGTTAGGAAAAGTAACCTGTGTGGCAATCTATAACAAAGGCTATCTATTTACCGAACATTTAAATATAATAAGCAATGAGATCATTATAAAGCAACCAACATGCAAAAACCTAAACATGCAAATTCTCACTTAAGTGTTACTAGTAACCTTATACCCCAATATAATAAAAGTTTACTTACCCGCAAAATCATATGAAAACAGCACGATACATCTAATGTTGATATCAACTCTTTTTACTTATAAATGTGATTTGAAAGCGTCTCAACACCCAAAAAACTAATTTTGGTTCACTAAAAATATAATAATTTACTAACTTAAAACATTTTAGATTGCTTAAAATTCATTGTTGGTGATGGTGAGTACATGTTACTGCTATCACTGAATGAGAAAAACAAGATTCACGACATTAAGGGATCTGGAATCTGATCCCGTATTTAGGTAAGAAAAATATGTAGAACATACTGATAACAAAAATTACTAAAAGATTTGTTTAATTTTACTGCTTTTACAGTTTTGTTTTAGCTTTTTTTGTGTTTTTACAGCTTTGCCTGGATTGTGACACTAATCTTTTGAGACATTTTTGTTACGTTCAAGCACAGCCGCCTTTAAAGGAGACATTTTCAAATATCTGGTTACGGGATTGCTGAATTAAGTATTTTTAATGGACAGCCTGAGCAATCCTATTTTGTCAAAAGTGTGATGCGTTTCGCCGATTACGGCATTATCATATGTACACACTACACAAAATTAATAGTCATTAAACATTGTAATAACCTTGCGGTTCATCACACACATAAATTTACATAGAACACAAACGACACATAATTTAAAACGACAAAACATATGTTAAAATTGGGAGCTCCCGATACGGTAACGGTCTGAGGCCCGTGCAACGGTCTGGGTGCAAGGCAGTGGGGAATATAGACATTATCTTTGGGTGGGCTATAAGATCAATAAAACGTATGCTTGACAATAATACATTGATTAATCACGTAAATATGAGCACATCCAGAGAACATCCAGAGAATCATATAACAGCTGTTCAAAAACAACCAGTAACCTGCGTAGAACACTTCATCGTGAGCCAAACCAACATGTGATATCTCCGAGCAAAGCTCGGCCCCCGGCCCACCTGAACCAGCTCCGTGTGGACCCGGAACCAGCGCGGCCACGGCAGCTGGGAGCTGAGCTGCGGGGGCTCCAGGCTCCTCATCAGCTGCTGGAAGGCCCCGCCGTGACTGGCCCCACCCTGCGGTGCTGCTAGCAGCTGCTCAAAACTGCTGCTGATCTCCTCTGCAAAAAAACGTAAAAATAGTCATGTTAACACATTTCAATCATATTTAAATAATTTATCCCACAAATTCCAACAAAATCAATTTAAGTGTACAAGATCTGCAAAATACACCTGGAATTTCAGGCTGTTGAAAATTAATTTATTAATAAATATATATTCTCTCAAACTCGTGCGTTTACTAACTAAATTTTACAGAATATAACTAGGATTTTAACCCTTTCAGAGTTAAGATCCGAGGTACTAGATATTTTTAGAAGGTGTGAGAATTCCTAATTTGTGGGAAGCCGTACACCTATAAAACTTGCAAGAAGTACTTAAGTTTGCTGAAAAGGTTATATAATAACAATCAAAAGTCATAAAAATCACTAAATGCACTCACGGATATTTTAAACTTATAAATCATATTGAGTCAAAAGTCGGAGATTCAATACATCAATCGTTAATTATCAGTATTTCATCAATTAACTTTTACTACATTTTTTTACCACAACTTTGAAACATTATACCTTAAGATAAAAATATTTTTTGGATGGGGAATTTACTTTTTGGCACAAAAAGGGTTAAATATAAAATTGATGCAAGATCCATTAATGTTTAATCTGGTAAGTGATGCTTATTGGAAAGCCCTTCTCTGTGTTGGGAATGGGAGCACAGCTTTTATTCAAATAAAACTTAAGCTGACATAGTTTAACAGAAGATTAAAATATTATTTATTAACTGGCTGGTTAAAATGAATTATTTATGATTTTCTTTAAAATACAAATAGCTTTAAAATCACTATCACTGAGAATGAACAGATTTATATTGTACTTTTTTAGGTTTACACTTTCTCATACTACTCACAAATACGCTATTTATGTATACACTGAATACAACTGAATACACTGTATAGCCTACTGAAGAAAAAATCTCAAACAAATCTACTTAATTATAATAACGGACAAATAAATTGACAGTTTGGCTGTAGCCAATAGCACAGCTGTATGCTGTCACTGTTGCCATTTTGCCATAGAAAAATATCACTCTAATGTTTTTCCGATCAGCTAGTGTGGGGTTTTTGGCAATGTAGCACGTCTACTATTGGTTGATCATTTTTGATAAAGCGGTAAACCACTCTCTGAACTGTCAATTCATTTGTCCGCTATTATAGTCTAAATGTTCATAAACCCCAACCAATAATGAAAAGCAACATTCACACATAACAATCATACGGTACATAATATTAAGGGGAAAAAAGCTGTTTATAAAGGATTACATAAACAAACCAGAAGGCTTAAAACTGCTAAATAACAACTACTAGGTACATTTTTTTTAAATATAACTCACTTCCATAATACTTGTAGGAAACTGAATCACACGTTAGGCTCTGCTGGATGGACATCTTTGAGCCACTTTGGAAATACGTGTTGGAAAAAATCTGCATACAGAAATAAGTCGGGAACTGGTGCCATATGCGAAATGCTTGTAGCCTGCAAAAATAAAAGCAATTGTATTTTAGTGATTATTAGGACGGATTCAAGATTCAAAATTACATTATTCCCACTGTTCGTCATGTCAATATACAACAAGGCTATTTCCTTTACAATAAAGTAACAGTGTGCAAATAACCAAACAATTAATATTTAGACCTGAGTAATCTTAGCCTTCTAGAATCCCTCAATACTATAGGGAGCTAGTTAAAATAAATATGTTTTTTTATCAACTTGGATTCGTTTTCTTTCTTTTTATCTAGCCTAGGCCCAGTAGATTTCTTATGAAATAACTTCCATGTACTAGATGATTTCTTCAGCTTAAAAACATCAGTTGTTTATCTCGGATACTTCTTTTTTGTAAAGGGGAGTGAGGGTAGATCCAAGATTGCCCCCCACCACACTCCTCCTCCTTGATCCTGACCGCAAAGAATGAAGGCAGTTCCAAGAAGAGTGTAGTATCTGCCCCGTGCGGTGCCCATTGGTGAATTAGGCCACAGGCATGCGTATGAGAAGCATGCTCACTAGACCGGAATTGTGGAGATTAAATGTAGTGGGGGACGAGTCTCCAATTCACTTCTAGGCCTCTACACTTCATCCTCGGCACTATATGTAAGCTGCTTATTAGGGTAATTGACAAACGCTCAAAGAAAAAAGGGTGAGAAAGACCAGACATTTTTACAGTAGACTCTTGATAATCCACCAAATATTACCATTTTGTAAATATGATTGACATGATATGTCCGCCTGAATGTACTATCCACTAATACACCTCTAAGAGATTTAATTTTAACCCAGTATCTTCTAATATTTGCTGGCTTACCAAATATTATGGATTACCGAGGATGCCACTGGAAGAATATCATGTATATATTCTCAGTGATAGTCGCCTCAACTACTAAGCACAGCATAAAAAATAGGATAAGGGAAAACTGTATTCACATATTTATTCTTACACATATTTCATACTTAAGGGTAGGCTCCAGTTATGAAACATTTTGCGTTTATACCTGCTTTCCCTATAAAGGCCAATGTTAACTTTCAGAGCCCATCCATCCCCTAAGGGATTATCTGAAATTGTTGATTTATGACCCATTTTAAAGAGTAAAAAAATCTAGCAATTTCAGTGAGCATAATGTTGATGTCACAAATAACAATTAATTGTTCAAAAAAATTCCAAAATGTTCAATATTTACAATTTTGCCATGGATGAACTGTTTGTAATATCACAATGCTGCTCACTAGTGATGTGTCAAAACCAAAACTTGAATCTCAAAACCACCAAAACTTTGGAAAAGTTTCGGTTTCGAGATTCGATCAGTGAGTTTCGAGAATCAAAACTCAAAACTGCTGAGATTTTTTGTGTCTTTATTGTTGTTTTTTTAACAGAAATCACGCCCGTGTTTCGATCAATAATGCAAAGGTCAAAAGCCTACTGTCATCGGTCGTCTACCTTCACCTTTTTTGGATTATTGATTTTTTATTTCTGAAAGAACAACTCTAACCAAAATATATAATTAGTTTTTCTTGATTTATTTTTCATAACCAATCAAAACCCCCCCCCAGGCAAGTAAATAGGGTTTCGCGATTTGAGTTTCGAGATTCGAGATTCGATTTTGTAAGTTTCGGTTTCGGTTTCGAGATTCGAAATTTCTGGTTTTGACCATCACTACTGCTCACTGAAATTGCTAGGTATATTTTTGCTCTTTAAAACTGCCAGTAAATCATCGATTTTGGATAATCCGTTGAGGAGAGATAGGCTTTGAAAGTTAACATTGGTCTTATCGGAGAAATAGGAATGGAATCCCCTCTTAACCAATAAACGGTATCAGGAAGCTGACACATACTTTCTCCCTTTTAGCCCAACTTTAATGAATAAATTACTTTTTATTTACTAAATTATAGAATACAAAGCACGGTCGAATGTACAGAAAATCTTGTAAACAAGTTGTTTTCAAAAGTGGCGTTCCATTAACAGAGAACTTGATGTTAAGAAAATAAAACCGTTAATTTTTAAAATAGTAATTGTTACGCTTTTCTGCTCAAAAATCAAAGAACTAAATCTATTTTTGTTTCTATTTTATCAGAAGTGTGTCTCTTTTGTTCATTAATTATAGAAGCATCGCTTATAAAATCTACAGTAAACGCATCACGACGTATTTTAATTTGATTTTGATGTTTCGACAATACATTGTTCCAGAACTGACAAGTCTAAAAGGTCTGAAACTCGCTAGACTCGAGCTTACTCAAATCAAAAAGCTAGCTGCACACAAGTCCTCCAGCCCAGAGCGCTTCCTCATGCTTACTCAATTCATTCAACAAGCTAGCTGTACACAAGTCCACCAACCCACAGCGTTTCCTCAAGCTTACTCAAATCAACAAGCTGGCTGCACACAAGTCCACCAGCCCAGAGTGCTTACGAGGACGCCCAAAGTTACGAAAATCACTTTGTGTTGCGATCCCATAGGCATTAGAAAGGAAAAAGGAAAAGGATTGATGGGTACGGGCAAAGGGGCAGATGTACACACAACACAGAAAATCTCAATTTCGTTACACTACCTCGCTGTCCTTAGATCGCTGTATAAGCTACTAACCCACGGCAATGGGCTGTTGAGGTTTTTAAAAGAAGGGGCTCATAGTAAATACAGATTACATAAGTAGTACAGTACAATGTCTACACAACACACTGTTAACTTCATACAAAACTAAAACTACTCATAATGATTAGGACATTACTCAGAGATTCTGCACAGCACTGTAAAACAGAATCCATTCCATTCTGACAGCAAAATGATGGATATTTGCCAATCTCTCACCTGTACAACACAATACACAGTTCTCTCATTTATTTCTGAATGGCATGCTTTTTTTGGTGGGGTGTAATTTCACATTCTCTCTTACACTAACGAGAGAGTGTATTGGCACAACCATGATGGATTGCAACATGCCAGTAATAAACCATAGAAATTCAACTTACCCAGGAGGTAGTACGAAGAACCGAGCGCCGACAGCCGTGGTGGACATGCGGTTGGTGATAGGGGCCACAGAGGGACTGTGCCACTCGAATCTGCCGATGAAGATGATGGCGTAGGGCGGCCGGTCGGGGGAGTACACGCTCACACTGCACAGAACGTCCTTGCTGGCCATCGAGTCCATCACTGTCCCGTGTCAAGGAGAGGTCCCAGCTGCCACAGTGTGCCTACTCAACTGGAAGAGCTCACAGCTACCACAGTTTGCCTACTAAACCAAGAGAGGTCCCAGCTGCCACAGTTTGCCTACTAAACCAGTGGAGGTCCCAGCTGTCACAGTGTGCCTACTAAACCAGGAGAGGTATCAGCTGTCACAGTATGCCTACTAAACCGGGAGAGGTCCCAGCTGCCACAGTTTGCCTACTAAACCAGGAGAGGTTGTTTACCTACTAACAGTTGTTTTCGTAATTATAAAAATGCAGATTTCCTTTGTTTGTATAACTGTTTTAAAAATTTGTCTTGGTTACAGCTTTACGAAATAAGTAATGTGGATGAGGCTGTGGATTATTTTTATAGTTGGATTAATGATGTAATTAGTGTATCTGTTCCGATTGCAAAAAAGATCAATAATTCCAAGTTTCCTCCTTGGTTTAACAGGGATTTAATCTCATTAATTAAAGGGAAAGAAAGATCATTGCGCAAATTTAACAAATACAGAATGCCTCAATTTTTAATTGAGTAAAAGGAATTGCGTAGATGTATTAAAAGTGAAATAAAAATAGCATATCGGAACTATATTAATAATGTTGAAAATAAGATTAATGTTAATCCTAAGTTGTTTTGGAGGGAGATAAATAAAATTAAAAATATTGATGGTTTACCAGCTGTAATGTATGTGGACGGTGGATGTGGTGGAGGGGGGAGAGCAGATATCGGAAGCGTTCGCCAATTATTTTAGTTCTGTTTACGAGCCGTGTCCGTTAAATAGTGTAGATAAGTTGTATGATCAGGCGCTCCGCTCGCCGGTGTTGCTGGGTGTCCCTGCAATGACGCTTGAGGCTGTTACATATTCTGAAGTTTTTTCTGCTCTTCGTAAGTTAAAACCTAAAAGATCTGTTGGTCCAGATGGTATTCCTCCGTACATATTCAAGTCATGTGCAGAATATTTAGTTGCCCCGTTGCTCTATATTTTCAATCTCTCTATCCGCAATTCATACTTTCCTAGTGCTTGGAAAAGGGCGAAGGTTGTCCCGATATTCAAGAAAGGTCAAAGATCTGATATAAAAAACTACAGACCTGTTGCGATTTTGAGTTCACCTGTTAAGGTTTTTGAGACAATTTTACACTCCAGGTTATTTCAGCATGTTAAGTGTTTTATCAGTCCTCAGCAGCATGGTTTCTTTCCGGGGAGATCAATTACTTCTAATCTGTTGAATTTTTCTGAGTACTGCATATCTGCTTTGGATTCAGTGTTGTTGATGTTATTTATACAAAAAGGCTTTCGATAGAGTGAATCATTTGACATTGCTTTCTAAGCTAAATTACTTTGGTCTTTCCAATCCTCTTATTAAGTTTTTTTCTTCTTATCTATTTAATAGATTTCAATATGTTTCATGTAATGAATGTTTGTCATCTGATTTCTGTTCGTTATCTGGGGTTCCTCAAGGCTCAAATCTTGGTCCTCTTCTTTTCACTATCTTCATTAATGACATTTCAGATTGTATACTTAACTGTAACTTCCTTCTTTATGCAAACGACCTAAAGATTTTTCGGCTCGTTAATAATATTTCTGATTGCCTAAAAATACAAGAAGATATTGACCGGCTATTATCCTGGAGTGATCGTCATTTAAAGTTTCATGTCAATAAGTGTTTTGTTATGTCTTTTACAAGAAAATCTGAAGCAAGTAGATTGATTTTCACTTACTCAATGAAAGGCAATGCAATTTCTGTTAAGTCATCAATTCAAGATCTCGGTATTACTTTCGACTCCAAGTTTTATTTTACAAACCATATTACTTCAATTTGTAAATCAGCATTTTCTGTAGTAATGGGTTTTATTCGCAGGTCAAGCAATTTTCTTAAAAACATCGGTGTCCTTAAGCTTCTTTATTGTTCTTTGGTGAGATCTAGGTTGGAATTTGGTTCTGTGGTGTGGAATCCTCATCAACATTACCTAAATGTTGCAACTGAGGGTGTACAGAGGAAGTTTCTAAGGTTTTTGTACTATAGAAGGTTTGGTCACTACACGATGGACGTTCCTTATTCAGAGCTTTTATCGCTGTTTGAACTTGACTCCCTAGATAAGCAGCGGCGAGTATCAGCGTTGGTATGCCTGCACGGGCTGGCGAGCAGTGCAATAGACAGCGGGGCTCTCTTGTCCAAACTACGATTTAATGTGCCTAGGCACAATTCTCGTTGTCGTTTCCTGCTCTCCCCTCACTACTCTCGCACAAACCTTGGGGCTTACTCCCCACTTAATGTTATGTCTCGCATTTTTAATTCCATTGCTCAAAATGTGAATATTGATTTATTTGATTGCTCTAGTAAAAGGTTTCGTAAGAACATATCTAGTGTATTACCTGATTAAATATTGCTGCATCCTAACTATTTTTATTTTTATGAAACTGTATTTTGTATTTTTTTTTTCTAGCACGTTATGTATTGTATTTTGTAATGAATAACTATTTATTTGTCTTTATGAATTTTTGCTATTTTTTTAAGTAGGTTTAGTACGTAATCTCGCATATGTGTTGCATTGTTGTGTGCATGAAGAAAGTGAAAAAGTACCGGCATGAACTCTCCTATATATTCTTTTTAATTAATCGAATGCTACATTGTAATTGGGCGCATGCCTGTTTTGTAGTATTTTTTTCAATAAATAAATAGATAAATAAATAAATAAACAGATACACCAGTAAAAGGAAAGGTCCCAGCTGTCACAGTGTGCCTACTAAACGGGGAGAGGTCCCAGCTGTCACAGTGTGCCTACTAAACCGGGAGAGGTCCCAGCTGCCACAGTTTGCCTAATAAACCAGGAGAGGTCCCAGCTGTCACAGTGTGCCTACTAAACCAGGAGAGGTCCCAGCTGTCAGTGTGCATACTAAACCGGGAGAGGTCCCAGCTGCCACAGTTTGCCTACTAAACCAGGAGAGGTCCCAGCTGTCACAGTGTGCCTACTAAACCAGAAGAGGTAGCAGCTGTCAACGTGCCTACTAAACCAGGAGAGGTCCCAGGGTCCCAGCTGTCACAGGGAGTGTGCCTACTAAACCAGGAGAGGTCCCAGGGTCCCAGCTGTCACAGGGAGTGTGCCTACTAAACCAAGAGAGGTCCCAGCTGTCACAGTGTGCCTACTAAACTAGGAGAGGTAGCAGCTGTCACAGCGTGCCTACTAAACCAGGAGAGAGAGCAGCTGTCACAGTGTGCCTACGAAACCGGGAGAGGAAGCAGCTGTCACAGTGTGCCTACTAAATCAGGAGAGGTAGCAGCTGTCACGGTGTGCCTACTAAACCGGAAGAGGTCCCAGCTGCCACAGTTTGCCTACTAAACCAGGAGAGGTCCCAGCTGTCACAGTGTGCCAACTAAACCGGGAGAGGTCCCAGCTGCCACAGTTTACCTACTAAACCAGGAGAGGTCCCAGCTGTCACAGTGTGCCTACGAAACCGGGAGAGGAAGCAGGTGTCACAGTGTGCCTACTAAACCAGGAGAGGTAGCAGCTGTCACAGTTTGCCTACTAAACCGGAAGAGGTCCCAGCTGCCACAGTGTGCCTATCATCACTGGATTAGGAAACCCCAACTGAGCTCCGATAGGCACGCCCTTCACAAACGGGAATTTCGCACAGGTTACTTGAAGGATACGATATGAAGTAAATCAAAGAGTGGGATGGGACAGGCAACAAATTGCCTTTCAGAGGGCCAACTCCCGCGCTCCTGTGATCAGGCTCAAACACACATTGTGCTTACTTAACCTCAATGTGAAATGCCCGTCCTTCCATGTTTTAAAGTGATCTTTCAAAAACGTACTGAGGTGATTGAAACTGGGTAATAGAAAATAATTATTAGAAAGAAAAATAAAACAGAATATTTTAAAACCCATTGTAGGCTATGTATAACCTGTGGTAATTTTCTTCGCAAAAGCGCCTCACCTTGAGTACTAGAAGATTTAGCTGCAGATAAATGTTCCCGAAAATTAAACAAATCTCTAATTTGTTCTATAAAACAATTTTTATGTATCCCATATAAAAAGGGCCAAAACAAAAACTGTTTTAAAACATACTAAACATTCATTTTTTGATTTATTTGGATTTTTCCTATCGCTTCTAGTGTTTAAAACTACACTACGTTTCGGGAGGTAAGGAAACTCCTCCCGTTACCAGGTGAACCCTACTTACATCTAAATATCAAGTTCTTACACCTAACTAACCTACATTTTTTGAATTTTCTTAATCTTTTTCTTTTAAATTTTAATTACACTAACACAAAAATAACAAATATATATATACAAACAAATCAAATATAATACTCTAACACAATATTTATATACACAAACAAACTGTGCCAGTCAAGTGCGCGATCTGGTGGTGAGTTGACGTGAGAGTGAGGTTTCCCATCAGCTTGGAGGCAACGATGCAGAACAGGTAATGTATTGTCAGTTTTCCATTTGTTCGTGTATATAAATGTTGTTAGAGTATTGTAATTGATTTTTTTGTATATATATTTGTTATTTTTGTGTTAGTGTAATTAAAATGTAAAATAAAAAGATTAAGAAAATAAAAAAAAAATGTAGGTTAGTTAGGTGAAAGAACTTGATATTTAGATGTAATTAAGGTTCACTTGGTAACGGGGAGGAGTTTCCTTACCTCCTGAAACGTAGTTTAGTTTTAAACACTAGAAGAGATACGTAAAGTACAAATAAATCAAAAAATAAATTCAAATCCATCGCTATTATGAGTTTCAAAAATACTAAACATGTTGCAAGCTTTGCGTTGGAAGTAATATACAGCTCATTGAACTATACAGAGGAACCTTGATAACTCAAACCTCAATAAGTCAAATTCCTTGATAACTCGAATTTTTGTCATTCCCCTTGAACTTGCCTACCTAATGCTATGTTATTTTACCTCTATAAGTCGAATGGTTAACAGGAAACACCTCGATAACTCAAATTTTTGCAGTATTCTTAGCCTGTTGCCACACCTCTATAAGTCAAAGTTTTAGCTGTAGGACCTCTATAGCTCGAATATTTACAATTGCCGTACCTCTATAAGTCGAAGTATTGACTATAAACACACTCATCCTCACGCGCGGGTTTCACCTATGTGAGGATTTAATTTCATAAATAAGGAATAGTCTCATATTTTTGTAAATTATATGTATTTTTTAAATTAAATGGTTTTGATTTGATTAGATTTGTGTTCTGAGTCGTTAGTTAGTGTGAGTTCAGAAGTTCTGGATGTAGTATGTGAAATTTCGTTTTTAGGTTGTTTTTTACAAAGTGATTGCAGTTTGGTAAAACGTATTGGCAAAACTCTACCCCATAAGGAGAAGTTCAAGACTGTTTGAGGCTATTGACGCAGGAAATAAAAACAGTGACATCGGGAAGCAGTTTGGAACACCAGTGAACACCGGCGACAATTTTAAAAGAAAAAAAAGTGTCGTACTGCTTCACACTAATTCCAACAATGCTCTGCAATTTTAATTGTAATCATGTTTTGTTCCCTTTTAGTTTTGCAAATTATTTTAATAGCCTACAGTACATTTATGTTCAGCTAAATTAAATTGATGTGTAGTTGGTCAGAACTGACTCCCGTAGCGGGAGGGATTTGTTTGGGGCAGGTGATAAGAAGAGAGCAAAAAAGTTTAGAAAATAGACAGGAAGTGGTCGAATGGGAAAAACATCACCAAAATACCAAACTGTGAGTCATTATTTGTTTACTTTCCTCCTCTACAATATTTTCACTGAAGGAAGTATTTCTTCCTCTACTATGTTAACCAAAGAAGCTTAATATATTTCCAGGCTTATTTTAGACATTTAAAATTGTTCAAATCTATTTTAATTTTAATAATTATTATTATACGGTATGATTATTTTTTATACATAGCTCGAACTTATGTAAGAATTATACCCTTCCATGATCCATCTACTGCGTTACCGTGACCCTCAATAAGTCGAAGTCTTTGGAAAATCACCTTGATAAGTCGAACCTCGATATTTCGAAATATTCGATAACTCAAATTTTTGCCATTCCCCCTGAGGTTCAAGTTATCGAGGTTCCACTGTACTAGAGTTTTAACATAATTTTAGAATTCTTTCGCACAATTTGAAACAAATACCAATACAACAAATAAATTACCTTTATTAGTTTTTAAATAGCAGTTAATCTAAATCCCTGCATTCTTTTCAATGACCATGCTTGATTTAATGAAAATAAAATCAGATAAAATTGCTGTCCACAAAGTTTAATATTTAGTAATACACTTTCAAGAAACTTGATATCCTAACCCTCTTCAGAATGGGCCAAAGCTTCTGCACTCGTGGGACCAACACAACTAACCATAAAAAAGCTGCCTTTGCTCAGTGATTGTAGGACTATTACAACTGTTTGTAGTACATCAATGGAGATTATTTTTCATCCATCATGTTTAGTGATGTTATTTTAGATTCGTTTGACACAGTTGTAGTTATTTATGCAAATGTTATCAAAATCTATGTTTTTAGAGAAGATTCCTGTCTCCCCCTCCTACCCACCCTACAGCTGGTTTGGCCACATGCAAAGAAACTTTGACCTATCCTGTTTGAGTTTGGTTTCCTGTCACAAATACAGTAATATGGAACTATCCACGCTACGGTCTAACCCCTTAGGCCTTAACATCCAACCAAAACTAAAATTATAAAGGTTTCTTAATAAAAGGATACACAAATAAAAAAAGGAAGGTTTTCCTAAATTTTTTGGCCACTCCTCTTTCAATTTACTATCATCTTCCGTTGCTTTTCTTTTTTTCCCCTTTGCACCACTTTTTGTGGTGGCAGACTTACTGGACGGGTCGGTCTTAATCTCAGGTTTTTCCGTCTTTGCAATTTTACTCTTCGTACTCTTAGCGTCTCCCCCTCCCTTTTCTTTGATCACAGTCATTTTACGAGATTTTAATACAACATCTTCCGCAGTCTGGGGATGAACCAGCAACTCCTGATCGGACCAGGCTCTCAGGCTGTACTTGAAATACGACGGCTTGTAGTACACCTCTAATGTTCTAGAAAATAAAAAACAATCCATGGAAGATGTTCTACAACCTCAAACACAATTTCAGAATGCCAAAAGTGTGTGTTCATGATACTATTTTTATTGACAAGTAACTATTTTGTAGCGAATTTCCCCTATAGGGAAGAAGCTATTACTGTAGGTGGCATGGTAAGACTTAGGCCCGAGACCTTGATAACTTTTCGTTTTAAGGACACCAGATGCCAAAAACAAATTTTTTTTTCATTCAAATTTTGTAAATGTATATTTATGTGCACGTAAGCACGATAACTCTCGTAAAAAAAGTCCGATCTTGATGAAATTTGGTGCAGACGTGTAAAGTAGCATTTATTTGAAAGAGTTTGAAATCCAAACGGATCGGACCATCTGAAGGGGTGTTTTGAGGTGGTTTTGTACCCCAAAAACGGGTTTTTTGGGTTTTCACATGTAATTTTGATTAAAATCGAATTTTAATTTACACCCATTGGATTCACCTTAATAAAACAAACAATTAGGTGTTTTCCTCATTGCTCTATGTCAAGTGGTTACTGAGATATTGAAAGTACTAAACACAGTACGTTGTCTAATGTCATTCTTATGGAGAAATAGAAACATATTATATCTCGCTTATTTATGAACATACATTTAAGAAACTTGGTATATGGCTTCATCTGACTGTGGCCTATTGTAATTAGCACAAAAAAACAAATTTTTACCGTTGATTCCTGTAGCAAACCTGCATACTCGGTCCCCATGTTATTGTTATGGAGAAAAAGTAAAATATCATATCTCCCTTACATATGAACATAATTACAATATTTGATTTATTTTTTACTGTAGAATTTTTATATATTTAGTATTGATTTCTAAAATTAAATGTACAAATATTTAATAAATACCTTACATATTGCGCAAAATCATCAAAGTCTAACCAAACTTCATTTCTGACAGGATTACTGATCTAAAAACAATATGATTGTTTAGATATGCAACTATAACATATATAGCTTTATTTATTTACTTCTAAGCAATAGATAAATTTATAAATCTATCTATATTCTAAGGCAGGTTTTGTGAAATGGAACTCCTCAGTTTTTTCTGAGCAGATTTAGACGATTAAGATATAAAAAATGTTGACTTACCAAGTCCATTTCTCTTTTTGATGCTTTTATTCTGAAAGGCACAGGCAGCCCTCAAGTTAGTTTTTTGCCGATGAGAATATCATGGGTTTTGGTTTAAACTTCACTGTATATTGAAACTGCTACAATGAAACACATTTTGACATTATGAACCGATGTTATTTGGTTCCTTTTCCAATCCACTGATTAAAATGATAAAGCCCAAGTAGCATAAAACTTGTTTAAAAACAATTTCAAAATATTTTAAAATTGTTTAAAAATTGTTTTAATATTAGTCAAACTTGGTATTTTTTCCATTATTAAAACAAGTTTCAAACAACTTTAAAATGTTAAAGAAATCATTTTAAAATATTTCAAAATTGTTGTGAAATTGTTTTAATATAAGTCAAACTTGGTATTTTTCCCAATATTAAAACAAGTTTTAAAACAATTTTAAAATGTTTCAAAATTGTTGTGAAATTGTTTTAATAGAAGTCAAACTTGGTATTTTTCCCAATATTAAAACAAGTTTTAAAACAATTTTAAAATGTTAAAGAAATTGTTTTAAAATGTTTCAAAATTGTTGTGAAATTGTTTTAATAGAAGTCAAACTTGGTATTTTTCCCAATATTAAAACAAGTTTTAAACAACTTTAAAACGTTAAAGAAATTGTTTTAAAATATTTCAAAATTGTTGTGAAACTGTTTTAATATAAGTCAAACCTGGTATTGTTTTCAATATTAAAACAATTTTAAATTATTTCAAAATGATGATTTATTCTTAAATTATCTGTGCAAAATTAACAAGCTGACTTTTAAAAATAGTTTAAAATTAGTTTACAAAATTTAAATTTAAACTGTTTTTCTTATATATTTTAATTCATTTATAACTTGTTTGTAAAATATTTATACATTAAGAATTCTGGATAAAAAATATATCCAATTAAAATTTTAAACGTTTTATTGAAAAATATAAATTGTAATATCAGTCTATAATATCAGTAATATCTATAATATCAGTCTTAATCCTCTTTCAAAATTATCTTCCACTAATTAGGTTTCTTCCTCGCCACTGATGTGTTCAGCATGGATTGTTCTGCAACAAAAATGTGTGGTATAGTAAATAAATCTAAAATATAACGACAATCACAGTTTTTAACAATGGTTTTTGTCCGCACATCTCAACCAAGCATCGTAACTATCTGTAATTCAATGCTTACATCAATGACCCATGAACTAATGAAAACCCATAACCAATGAATAACAATGTTTGTACTTTAATTTCTAACTTTAAGCCTGTACATTCTACGTATTAATATATTTGGAAAAACTAGTCACAGAAAATACAGCGGCATATGGACTTTGAATCTCTTACTGCTTGCCGCAACATCAATTATCGTTTGCGACGTCCATTTTTGGCTTTCTTTCATCGAAAAGCTACTATATCAGATTATAAAAAAATGTTAAGTTGAAACACATTCACCCGGATAATAAAAATGGTGATGGCTGTTAGATCCTAAACTTTTTATGAATAATATCCATTATTGGGGGGGAAGGGGGGAGTAAATCCCTTTAGGGAGCATTGTATATCCAGTAATGGAATAATATCATAATCATCCACTGTTTTAGCCCCTGAGCTGTACGTATTATGTATTATCCCAGAGTTTTGAAAATTAGTAGGATTGTTTATTACCCCCTTCTGCACATCATACTTAAAGTCCACGAGCGAGGATGGTGAGCCTGGTGAGCCTGGTGAGCCTGGTGAGGATGGGTGGGGAAGCCTCTTATGGGGAAATTTGATGGTGAAATTTGGAAATTCCATGATTTTTGTTCACATTTCCTTATTTATTAGTTTTAGCCAATTGTCCTAGATAAATAATTGGAGATAATTAAATTTCCTATTTTGTTATAGGATTAACGGTTAAAAACTTATAGGCTTTACAAGCTGTAGAAATTACCAGCGACAAGGCTTTTTGGATGTTTCTCCTTATTCTCGGTAAATATACCTTCAACCTGGGCACAACCACAACAGAAGCATATGGAAGAGTTTGTGAATGAGAAATTTCTCTATAACATACCCAAACTCAGACAAGACAAGACAATAGGAACACTTAAAATTCCATTAAAAATGATGGCGGCTGAAATATGGTGCTTAAGTACAAAATATAGTAGCTCTTTATAGTATAGTCTTTAGCAACCATTGGATAAGCTACTAAGGAGTATTTTTTATCGTGTAGGCTTCCACGGTCCGAAGATACAGTCATGAAGTTAATTTCCGGGTTAGTCCGGTAGATGTCGAAGAAGTTGGTGGCCGATGTTTCGGATATAATTACAATATCACTGGCGACGTGAATTAGTAGCGAAAGTGTACTAAACACTCACTAATTGACTGGCACACTCGTCCGACTCTTCCGCTTATATAGGTGCCGCGGCCGTAGGTTGTAAACAGACCTGATCTCGGTCGTCGACTACCGACTATTTTACATGCCTTTAAGAAACAAGAATTAATTTAAAACTCAAATTGATACTAGAAATGATAGGAATAGAAAAGAATAAAAATATTAAAAACGCTGTTTTAGCATATTTAAGAGGTAAAACTGATAGAATTGGCACAGTACTTAAAAAAAATAAATCACAACAATATTCAAACCTTACAAGAAAACAAAAGTTTCTTCGGCCTGTCAAGGATAAAATTCATTTGCAGACACCAGGGGTTTATCATATAGAGTGCAGCTGTGGAATGAGTTACATTACAGAAAGCCGCAGAGTAATTTCTACTAGACTAAAAGAACACATAAGGAACACCAAGAATGGAGATACCGAGATGACAGCCGTAGCTAAACATTCGTATGAGATTAAACATCTAGGCCTAATAAACTCTGAGAGTATTAAAGTACTAGCAGCGATTGAAGACAACTATAAACGAAAAATACGTTAGGTCTGTTTACAACCTACGGCCGTGGCACGTAAGCGGGACTATATAAGCAGGATAGTCGGATGAGCGCACCAGTCAATGAGTGAGCGTTTAGTAGGTTTTCGCTAATAATTCACGTCGCCCTGACGATGTATATTGTAATATATCCAAAACGTCGGCCAAAAACTTCGTCGACATCTACACGGACCAACCAGGAAATGAACTTCATAAATACTAAGGAATATGTTTAATCTATGATAATACTGACCTAATCATAACATTTAATCCACATGAATCTCAAAAAATGTAAACAAAACAACAGAATTGTCTGTAGGCCTATTTTAATTAGATATGTTTTGGTATTTTTTGTTATTTTGATGTTTCATACACCAGAGAAGCCGGAAAACACCTTATTAGCTTAATTTCTGATTGTCTCCAGGTGACTTTTATATATACTGTACCCGAATTGTTTAAAAGGAGTTGATTGATTTACATATTTTTCACTGTAATGCAGGCCATTTCAAATCACCCCAATATAAATAAAATTTGTCGCTCAACATTTTTTATTTTCCTGATTTTTCTATCAAGAGTTCTTTATAGGTAGATAAACACAAAACACAGTACCTATGAAAAAATGTATAGGCCTATACCATAATTTTGTTTGGCAGGCATTTTTAAAATGGTGGTTGAGCAAATTTTCATAAAAAACATGGTTTGCGGAAAGTTTAATTGCCAAGCCATTTTAAAAGATATCAGAATAATTCAAAAACCATTCTGTTCAGCATACAATGGACTTCAAGTACACATTACTTTAATTATTCTTTAATACTAGAGAGTTAGTCAAACTCTCTCTGTAAAAGATTTGAAAAAAGTCGTCAACCGTTACTTTTTAAAACCATACAATTTTATGAAGGAAAAGGGACTCACTGATAATTTTTTATTTCTGTGTTGAATACTTTTAGGACTATGTGCAGTATAAATTTTAGTCCTAAGATGCACTCCTTTTACTTTCTCTCCCTATACATAGTATATGGAGAAAGTATTGTTTTCGTAAAAATTTTCGAATTTGAGTTGTTAGTGGAAATATTCGTTTTGGTGCTCCCTGAACCCAAAAAAGTTTCTCAAAATTTCTAATTTCTCAAAAACGGCTCTAACGATTTTGATTAAACTTTAGTGGTTTGTAGAACTTTAGGTTTCCAACAAAATGACACCACCCGAATTTCTGTAAAACTTCGGGTTCAGAAATTACAGGACTTAAAAACATCCAAAATTCAGTTTTTTGGATTTTTCATAAAAAATCATAAATGTTAAAAAAGATTACTATTCACCATTAAAAAGAGCTCAAAAAACTAAATAAATTGGTATTTTAAATTACTATTCTACGATTGCTAGTTGAGGAGAAAATTGAAATTTTCATTTAGCGGTAAACGCAGTACGTTGTCCAATGTTATTCTTATGGGGAATACAAAAATAACTATTTCTCTCTTATTTACCGATCAATTTCATTAAAATTTGATATGCAGGTCAAGTTAGCATTGAACAACAGATGATGTTCGAAATGTGTTGCTATTTAACCCTGGGGGGGCAAGGGGGCATTTCCCCTCTCAAAACCACTGTGTGTAGCAACGGACTCTATATAGTGCCTCCCAAAAAGGGATTTGGGTGGATATTTCTGAAAATAACTATTTTAGAAAATTTTCTGTACATTTATCTATACTTCATATTCTATATTTAGTAAATAACAAATGTTTTTGTCATTAAAGTTTGGCTTAAAGGGAGAAAGTATGTGTCAGTTTCCTGATACCGTTTATTTACTGTAGCTTTTCAAAAATGGACGAAAACAAAAAATGTAAGTTTTCTTACAATACCGGTACCGGTATCTGAAAAGGGACTGAATGAAATAAAGTGAAAATGTTACTGAATGTTCTTTACACAAATAGGAATACCTCATAAAAAAATTATGACTGAGACTCAAATATATTTTACTCATGATATAATCAAGCCGTTGTGTGCTAACTTGTCAGTGAACTGTCGTGTACAAATGCAGCGTTTTTACTGAAATTCATTGCTTTATTTCTCAAAATATGGTTAGGTCTCAGTCATAATTTTTTTATGAGATATTCCTATTTGTGTGAAGAACATTCAGTAAAATTTTAATATTAAAAAAAATAAAATTATCATCATTGCACAGTGGTAAGACTATTAGGCCTACTCAAAATAAACATATAGGATACTTTTATAATCCTGACTCCCCCACTGCCATGACTTAAAATTTAAACCCCTTCTCAAAATACGGTACCTTTCAAATTGATCGATGCTGGGCAGTCATTATCCAACGGTAAGCTCCTGGGTCTGTCAGGCTTACTTGTTGTGACGAGTGAAAGTGTTCCGATATAAGTTTCATCTGAAATAGATAAACAAGTGGTAATTAACTGTACATTTATCCGGATGTTTAAAATGTTGAGGTTTCTGTTGGTAGATTCAAATGTGCCTAAGCCTACATTATACATAGTTATTAGGTACATATACATATATATACATATTGTTAGTACCGTACTATGTGTAACTTAAGAATTCCTCAACAAAAAAGCTTATCTTTAAAAAATAGTTTGAAGTTTTAAAAGTTATTTCACAAAATAGTTGTGTTTTAGGTGTATAAATATAAAGTAAGTTACTGTATTATAACACTCTATTTATGTATTAAACTTAGATATTATTAGTTTTTGAATAACGGGTATGGATTCATAAGTGGTTTGATTATTTTCAACCCATATTTTTTGGTACCGGTACTATAAATATTTTATCCGAATGCGACGTTACTATCGAAACAATGTTTAAAAATGGCAATTGTTACATTAGTTAGCCTTTATCAATAATGAATTTTCAGCAGTTAAAAGCTGTTAGGCCTATAGTTTTAACAGAAATATATGCAACAGCACGCTGTGCTGTTAAAATAAGGTTATGTTAGTCGTGTAACATACTTAACACTTTTAACCTAACACCTAAGCGCCCTGTACAACAAGTGGTAGCCCACACAAATCAATAATATTTTATCATTTGCTGTACTCTTACCTTTTACTCTTAGGAAAAAACATCGATACATAAGAAATAGGTAGGGCTATAGAAAAAAATAGTGGCTTGAAACTCATTCTAATGTAGTTTTAATACAGAATAAAAAAAGTGTTGAAAATAATTTAACCGCTTAATTAATACCAATTAAAAACCCTACCATAATTAACCCTTCGATGTATTCATTCATAACTGTTGTAACCACACAAAAATGATATGTAACTAGTAACCTATTTTAACTAAGTACCGGTAGGCAGTCCTAGTTGTAAGTTAGTAACTTAACTGTTAAGGTAGTGAAAGAAACCTGAATAATTGCACTTCAAAGCATGGACTGATTATGGATTAACCAAAATTAATTGCTACCTGCATGTTCTTTGAGTTTTAAAGTAACTTAGGCCTATATACAATTTTACAAATATCTCTGACTTGTAGTAAATAGGCCAAGTTATTTGATTCTTAATTATGAATATGGGCATATTTAGCTTCAAATAACTTTATTCAATTAAGTTTGTGACTGCCGTGTGAAATTAGGAAATAAGAACAAGTTGGAAAGCTTTAAAATAGTTGTAAAGTTAACTAACCATAACCTAGCCATGGTTTAAGCCAAATAAAAGTGAACTAATGCAGGGTCCAGTTGAATATTGACAATAAAAATAAGTATTAAAACTAATTATAACTATTATAAAACTGTTTACTGTATTTACCTTTATCCATCGTTATGAACACTTCCAAAACAGATTTCTTGAGTACTTTCATATCGGCCGAAAGACATAAACAACAAATCTAGAAAATAAAGGCAAAATGGCGGCGAGTTAGTTGACAGTTGAACAATACGTTTCATAAACGTCCGCTGTCACGTGATCTGTGGGGAGCGCGACGAGCGCTGTTTAACTGAAAGTGCTTTCAATTGTAACACACTCCTATTCAAACTTGTTTAATATAAGTTTTTTAACTTTTATCGTAATGTATATATAATCAAGTTTAAAATCGCAATTAACTCGTATTAAAATAAGGGTAATATAAGTCGTTTAACTGTTTGTTGAAATTGTTTCAAAACAACTTTTTATAATTGATATAAACACGTTTTAAAACAAGTTTAATAATGCAACTATTTTAACTATTAAAGAAATTTTTTTCAATTCAACTTTACAATTGTTAAAAACTCTTATTACAAAAAAGTTTAATATGAGTCTTCTAACTATTACAGAAATTGTTTCAAATCAACTTTACAATTGTTATAAACTCGTATTGAAACAAGTTTAATATAAGTCTTTTAACTGTTATTGAAATTGTTTCAAAACAACTTTAAAATTATTATAAAGTTGTATTAAAAAAAGTTTAATAAAAGTCTTTTGGCTGTTTTTGAAATTGTTTCAAAACAACTTTAAAATTATTATAAAGTTGTATTAAAACAAGTTTAATATAAGTCTTTTAACTGTTTTTGAAATTGTATCAAAAAAACTTTAAAATTATTATAAAGTTGTATTAAAATAAGTTTAATATAAGTCTTTTAACGGTTTTTGAAATTGTTTCAAAACAACTTTAAAATTATTATAAAGTTGTATTAAAACAAGTTTAATATAAGTCTTTTAACTGATATTAAAATTGTTTCAAAACCACATTAAAACTGTTATAAACTAATATTAAAATTTATTTTAATATCAGACATTACAACTGATATCAAAACAATTTTAAGGTTGTTTTGAGTTTGTATTAAAGTTGTTTTAATATAAAACTTATATCAAAATATATTGAAATTGTTTTAAAACAATTTTAGGACCGTTTTCAACAATTTTTATGCTACTTGGGAGTGTACAAAAATGTATGTAATAAATAGTTTACAATTTTATTGGCACAAACTATTAGATCATCCATCTGTAGTTCTTTGTGGTTACGATAGCCAAAAACCTTTCTGAATTGTAGTGAAATACCATAAGCTATATTAAATCTGGACTTACCTCGGTTGATGATTTTGAGTAGTCTATCAGAGGATTGTAGATCTGAACATTTCTGATAGGCTTGACGGGTATTTCTGTATGAAATACAGAAATTTAAGAACATGTTTTAATTTTTAAGATAAAAATTGTATTAATTTGGAAAATGCTAACAAAAAATTAGGATAAATCTTTTGTAATATTTTCTAAAGGGAATACAGCATACGTAATTGTATTAATTTATTTATATCATCTTATTTTTCCTTACCTACATGTAATGTTTGGCTGGGAAATAGCCTTACCACACATTCAAATTTAGGCTTACATCTAACATACATACACAGTGCCCGATGTGTAACTCACTCACTCACTCACGTGTATGAATAATTTGATGATGTAGAACCAGTTCTGAAATAGAAATTGAGAAGCGAGCTTTTTAAACTTTTTGAAACTTATAGATACTATTTTCCACAATCCAGACCTAAACTACAGTAAAAGCCCACTAATCTGACATCTGATGGTCCAGCACTTTCAATAATCCGGCATCGGTGTAAGGTTTCTAAAAAAAATGATTTTGTACATTGTATAAGCTTTTTGGGTGCGTTCGGCAGAGTTCGGGCGCGATCATAGAGTTTGCGGGCATTCGGCAGGTAACTATACCTTATATATTAAAATATAATACTGTAAATCTATTTTCTAGTTGAACTGTTGTTTTGTTTTAGCGAATTTCCCCTGTAGAGAATTAGCGAATTTGCCCTACAGGAAAGAAGCTATTACCGTAGGTGGCATGGTAAGACTTAAGCCCGAGACCATGATAACTGTTCGTTTTGAGGTGCCCAGATGCCAAACACACTCGTTCAAATTTATATATATATATATATGTCTGTTACCGCGATAAATTTTAAAAGAAACGCCCAATTTTGATGAAATTTGGTACAAATGTGTAGAGTAACATTTATGACTTTAAGTTCGAAAACCAGATTGATCAGACTATGGGAAGGGGGTTTTATAGGGGTTTTAAATTTTACAAATATCAGTTTTTTTAATTTTTTCCCCTAAAATTTTAAAAACACTCAATCTTGGTTATAGAGCTATTTTATGGAGCTTAAAAAATCAAATAATTTAGTATTATGAATCATTAACCTAGGTTAAGTGGTTGCGGATAAAATTCAAAAAAGTGTCCATTTTTAACCTTATGGGAAAAAGGTTTTTAGATTTTTATCAGATAATTTTACTAAATACCCCCGTCGCAGCAAATCTGCGTACTCAGCGAATTTCCAATGCATAAACATGGGTATCACTACTACCTAGAGCCACTTACCAAGTTTCACAAAAATACATTTATTAATATGTATTATATAGCATTTTATTTATTCTCTATAAGAATAACATTATAATTGAGTACGCAGGTTTGCTGCAACAAGGAAGATAATAAATGTGTTTTTTTGTAATTATCAATATAACTCAACCAGGTGAAGCTACATACCAAGCAATTTTTATTTATTTAGGTTCATAACTAAGAGAGATATAAAATTTGACTTATTCTCCATATGAATAACATGGGGGCCGAGTATGCAGGTTTTCTGCTCCCGGGGAAAATCAACAAAAACCAATTTTTGTGCTAATATCAATATACTACAACTAGTTGAAGCCACATACCAAGTTTCATCAATATACGTACATAAATTATTGAAATATAACATTTTATTTATTCTCCATAAGGATAACATTGGACAATGTACTGTGTTTAGCACTTTGAATATCACTGCAACGGTTGGACGAAAAACAACAATTAAAACGCCAAAATGGTTCTTTTGTAGAGCTAAATTGATTGGTAGAAAGAAATGTGGAGTTTTTAGTGAAATTATCTGAGGAAAATGTAAAAACCGTATTCCCATAAGATTAACATGGGAAATTTTATGGACACATTTTTCACTTTTCTCCACAACCACTAAACCTAGCTTAATGATTCAAAATACTAAATTGTTTTTTTTTAAGCTCTATAAAATGGCTATAACCAAAATCTAGAGTTTTTAAAATTTCAGGGTAAAAATTTCAAAAAACATCAAAATCTGGCGCTTTTTTCAAAAGTTATCGCGGTAACAGACATATATATATATATATATATATATATATATATATATATACATAAATTTGAACGAATAGTGTTTTTGGCATCTGGGGACCTCAAAACAAAAAGTTATCATGGTCTCGGGCTTAAGTCTTACCATGTCACCTACGGTAATAGCTTTTCCCTATGGGGGAAATTCGCTAAAACTTCACATTTCTTTTTATCAATATGTTTAGCTCAACAAAACAAATATTTTGGTGTATTTATTGTTGTTCTACGTCCAACCGTTGCAGAGATATTCAAAGTGCTAAACACAGTACGTTGTCCAATGTTATCCTTGTGGAGAATAAATAAAATTTGGTATCTCGATTATTTATGGATGTATATTGATGAAACTTGGTATGTGGCTTCAAATAGTTGTGGGATATTGATATTAGCACAAAAAACAAGTTTTTTTATAGACCCCGTAGCAGCAAACCTGCATACTCGGCCCCCATGTTATTCATATGGAGAATAAGTAAAGTTGTATATCTCCCTTAATTATGAACCTAAATTAATAGAACTTGGTATGTAGCTTCACCTGGTTCAGTTATATTGATAATTGGAAAAAAAACACATTACTTATCTTCCTCATTGCAGCAAACCTGCGTCCTCAACCCTAATATTATTCTTATGGAGAATAAATCAAATGTTATATATCACTTGTTTATGAATGTATTTTTGCGAAACTTGGCAATTGGCTTTATGTAGTAGTGAGATATATGTATATGCATTGGAAATTCGCTAAGTATGCAGATTTGCTGCGACGGGGGTGTGAAACATTTTCCATCACTCTCGAAATCAGAGAAATCACAATAAAACATGGAATAATGGCCCGTTAACCAATTTCCTTTTGACTCTCTATTTTTAGCGGTATTTCCGCTATTCTCGCAATAACGGCTATTTTTTGTGGGGCTACCCCCACATCCCTACAAGACATTAGGCCAGACCGATTAGGGGGCAAGGTCGCAAACTATGCAACTTCTTATTCCAGTAGTTACATAGTTTTACCCAGTTTTCACTTAATTCAGTTACATCTGGGTAGTGTGTCAGTCCATAATTATCAGACAGCACTCAGTAATCGGGCATTTTCCCTAATCCGGCACTGCCAAAGTCCCGAACGCGCCAGATTAGCGAGCGTCTACTGTAAATGCATCTAAAAAAATTAAAATGTAAACAAATTTCAAGCTCCTATTACTGGTAACATTACATCTTGGTGATAGAAAAATCATATTCAAAAATATGAAATTTACTTTAGTAAATTCTTCTTAGACTAAACACAAACAACCTAAGATGTTTCCATGACAAATTCACCTTACCTGACACCTTTGTGAGTATTAGTCTAGGAAACATTATATTGGTTATATCAGAATAAGAGTTGAATTGTCATGGGATGGCAATTTTACAAAGTACCTGAGGGACCGAGCTCGGGGAAGGTCAGTCAGTTTGTTTAAATGACTTGGAGTAATTTTTCACCACATCCCCTACTGACAAGCAGATGTTCTTAGATCATTTGCCTCTTTTATGTTTAACCCTAGGATCGCCCTGACATTTTTTGAAAGAAATTTTTTTGAAGAACACGTGTTTTACAAGATTTTGCCGCTCGCGAGTCAAAAATGTTTCGCGTGCTAAATTTAGTTTAAATTATAATAGCAGTTATATTGATCTGTTACTGCTACGAGGTTCGTTTATATATTAAAATTTAAGTTTAGAATCTCCTCTTTAAAATGGTATCAATATTATTACGTTTCTGGTTAATTTTCAATGTGTTATAAGCAGTTGAACAAAAATGACCCTCGAAATGACAGTTGATTACGCCCCTCGATCAGCCGGTGCCCACATGCGAGAGCCGGATGTTAGGCCCGGGACACCGAGCAATCAATTTAAAATCCATCCAGGGCAGTCCTAGGGTTAAGGTCACTCCAGTTGTTATTATAGCTCAATATCCTTTGATTAATTTTGGATATGACCACAAAGAGATTAAGATTACTATTAAATACTTTAGTTAATAATTTTCCACATTTTGGTGACAAAACCCGGGATTATGTCAATCAGGAAATCTTCAAGAATAAAAAAACTACCTGACAGGTGTACACCAAAATACCCCCGTACCAGCAAACCTGCATACTCAGCGAATTTCCAATGCATATAAATTTATCTTAAAACCACATAAAGTCACATACCAAGTTTCATCAATATAGATTTATAAATAAATGATTTATGACATTTTAATTATTCTACATAAGAATAACATGGCAGCTGAGTATGCAGGTTTGCTGCTAAGGGAACTATCGGCCAAAAAATGTGTTTTTGTACAAATATCAATAGACCACAATGAAATGAAGCAATATACCAAGTTTTGTCAGGATAAGTTGATAAATAAGCGAGATATACCATTTGTCTTATTCTCCATAAGAACAATTGGACAACGTACTGTGTTTAGCACTTTCAATATCTCAGTAACAAATTGACGTAGAGCAATGATTAAAACACTAAATTGTGCGTATTTTTAAGCTAATTCCAATGGAAACAAATAAAATTTGACTTTTTCAAAAAATGTATGTAAAAAACTCAAAAAACCCATTTTTGGGGTACAAAAGCCCCCCAAAATACCCCTTCGGATAGGCCGATCTGTCTGGTTTTCGAACTTAAAGTCATAAATGATGCTGCATAAATGATCAGCATCACACAGATCCAGAAACATCGCAACTGCAACAACAAGCGAGGGAACGAAGCGCGCACGTGCCAGTCTTATCTCAGAGCTATGGGGTAGAGGGGTTTAGGTTGAGAGGGTGGGGGGCGGGCAAATTTGGTCTTTGCACGGGCGCTGAAAAACTGACGGGTCGCCCTTGTTACTGATTGATGTTAACAAGTTCTCTTCTTGGGATAAACTAACACAAACTCTAGCGTGGGTTCTGTAAAACATAGAGACTCTAAGGCAACGAAACAAATCAAAGATCAAAACTAAGACCAGTTGAGTATGATAAAATACCTGAACTTCATCCTGAAGAAATAAAGGCAGCTGAAAAAGTTTTTCGAAAAGCAGCTCAAGACAAAAGCTTCATAGAAGAAAGATATATGCTGGATCATAAAAGGTCTTTATTAAAATCGGCGTATCTATACATTATTTACATTTGTTGAAGACTCAAAACCAACATTTGTTTTGTTTTTGTTTTTTTACATTTGTTCGTGTTATTATTAGAATTTCAGCACGAACAAACAACGCCACTGATTTAGGACAGGAACAAAAACAGCCTATTTTGTTAGACGGGAAAAGTCATGTTTCAAAACTGATTACAGTAGACTCTCAGAAATCCGGACTAATGTGGCAGACAGCCGGTCCAGATTTTTTAAAATCCTGATTTTCGAAGGTGGGTATGAATCATCAATTCCGCCTTTATAGTGAACAATTATAGTAATATATGTTTACGTTTGTGTACAAGAGTGAGCTTCCATTAGAAAGTGACTAGTCATCAACAGGAGATGACCTGAATGGAGTAGTGTACTGGAAACGTAATCAATAACAAACACAAGCAAGGACTTAGACCATCTGAGGTCGGGTTAGAGCGCCTGACGATGCAAACTATGACAATTGTTTTTAATCGTACATGACAACCATGTAATGCGGGATAATCAAGTGAAAAATGAAGACGCTAAACCGTGAAGTTCCGTTGTTTCGTTTTTATTTGTAACAAACAAATTTAAAAAAATCAAGATAATCGGTCCGGTTAACTGTGAGTCTGGATAAGTGTGATCCGGCTTTCTGAGAGTCTACTGTATTAAAATGTATCACAAAGCTTGTTTCCCCCATGGGACTGAAACTGTCGTAAATGAAGTAAGAAAGAGGTTCTGGATTATCAACTTTCGATGCGCAGTGAAAAAGGTGAAAAATAGATGCATGAACTGCAGGATCAATAATGCTAAACCCACACCTTTTTAGATGGCATCCCTACCAGAAACTAGAGTCTTGAGAGTTGAACATCCTTTCTTCTTCACCAGTGTTAACTACTTTGGCCCCAACAGAAGTGACCGTCGGGCATCGTCACGGAAAGCGATATTGTGTCATCTTCACATGTTTGTATACACGACCCATACATCTAGAAGTGGCATACACACTGAATACAGAAAGTTGTATAATGACTATCTTGTGATTTATCAGTCGCAGGCCATGTCCGTCCAAGACTTTATCAGGCAACGAAACTAATTTTGTAGCAGCGGAAAAAGAGCTCCGCAACGCAATGAAGTCACTTGACCTTATTCATATCCAGTGTACAGTCGTAAGAAATGGGATCAAATGTAATGGAATCAATCCTGTAGTTTTATTTGAAATATATTAAAAGAAACCATTCTAGCAGATAAAGGTAATTTATTAAAAGATCGAACACAGTTTAATTTATGACTGCTAGTCTATTTCTCGGAGCAGGCATTTCAAGTTTAAGTTTACCTCTGGTCTCATAAGAATGCACTTCCTGTCTAATACTAAAAGTTTGAAGATTTAATTTTGTATACAGCATTATATGATATATATAAATTGACAACAGTCATGATTTGTAGTCTGACAAATAGGGGTCTACAGTGCTCCACAGAAGGTGCAAATTACTTTTTTTTGCAAGATTAGAATTTTGTTAACAAGAGTGTCCCCGCAGTATAAGACCATAGGATATATGTGACTGGAAAAATGCAAAATATGCATTTTTAAGTATTCATTAGTTACAAAATCTTTTAATTTCCAAATCAAATAATTGACTCAAGAATTTGTTTACATGTGTTTTCAATTTGTTCCTGCCAATTAAGTTTGGAATCTATGTGAAAGCCAAGGTATTTAACAGAATTTCTTGCAATTTCATTGGAAAGGCCAAGAAGAATATTTTAAGTTTTATCTTGATTACATTTGAGCTTGTTGGCTGAAAACCAAATTGATGCTAAATCAGAGGCTTCATTTGAAACTGTACTACATGTAAAAATATCTTTGTGAGATGCAAGCAAAGTGGTATCATCCGCATATATTACAGAATCAACCGCATCATTAATTTAAATTAAAAAGAGAAACGGTCCAAGAACCGAGCCCTGCGGAACTCCTGCACCAACCCGCCTTAAACCAGTTATCTTCCCAATAACAGAAACATACTGCTTTCTATTAGTCAAGTATTATGAGATGATTTTCAACTGTGGATTTTTGAAGCCATAAAATTCAAGTTTTCTGAGCAAGGCATTGTGGGGGACACAATCAAAGGCCTTTGTTAAATCAAATAATGTAAGAGAAATGGTTTCCTTTTTTTCAAAAGCATCTGAAAAAATATTAGGGGTGTGCGATGCAGGGGTTTTATTTTGATTCGATGCAACGATGCGATTTCAAGAATTTTGATTTGAATCATTGCAATTTGATTCGATGCAATGCAACAGGTTTGAATAATTAAAACTCAGCCTATACACCAATTTTTATGACCAATATGGATAATCTACCATCTTGGCCAGAGTCAAGTTATAATTTTCTGATTTTATCAATTAATTCTTCTTCCAACCTATCTTGATCCATCATTTCAAAAACTTTTGCAATAAAAATGCATAACCTAAACTTAACTGTATTTACTTAAGTTTCAAAGGATGGACAAATACAAATGAGCGCCAAAGTTAAATAACGAGTGACGATGTAGACAGTTTTGCCAGATTGTAAAATACTATTATCATACCACATACTACCGTATTTTTCAGACAATAATATTATACCCACCCTAGAACGTTATTCAAATAACTCACTATCACAATTTTAGGAATTAAAAACTACGATAATGTTAATTGATACTAATTTAAACTAGTATTTAATTGTAAGCAACAATAGTGTATTCGTTACAATGTACGATATCACAGTGGACTTATTGTGCAAATATCGTACGTCTGGCAACACTGAACCGTACCAGGTAACATCACTGCGTAGTGAAGTGAGTAGTGACTAAATAAATCAAATATTCCACCGTGGTCTGCCATTGTTTTAATGTGGAGGAATACCAAACCTTATATCAACTTCAATAAGTTTGTAAGTGTTACAAAGGGGGTGAGAGGTCAGCGAAAGCGCCTCAGGGAGGGAGAAGGGTCCTCACTCCAAGACCGCTGTGACTCGGTTGCCCTTCTGGGGACCTGGGGACGAGAATAAGAGTTCAACTCCGAAAAGGGCCCAGTATCGGACATTGGTGGGCGGAGTGACATTCACGGAATGGCCGCCAAACTGCAAACTTGAGGAGAAGGGGTTTCAGACACCATGGCTGACAGTAAACATTCGGAACTACCCCAGGTGGGTTGGCGTCTCGGCGCTCAATCCCACCCCCCTCTCAGGGGGGCTTGCCCGCGGAGTCTGGGGAGGCCAACCAACCTCATAAATCATGATATTATTACAATGAATTAATTCATAGCCTAAAAATAAACCCCGCTTGTCACTAATGAAACCTGTGTTGTTTCAGTTGCAATTGGAGGAGGGGCGGCTTTCTCCGGTGGGGATCTGACAGAGACCCCTCGGAGCGCCCCTTCAACGACAATGGACACGGATCTTCTGGAGGAGGCTCATAGGGTCGTCCAGGCAGGGACGGAATCTTCTTCTGACCAGGATACTCTGGAAACCAATGTCAATGTTGTTTCAGGCGACATTCTTGACAACGCCTACTACTTCTCCCTTCCCAAGGAGGAGCGCCATCGCTTGAACTCGGAGCGGCAGCATCTCAGGAAGGTGAAAAAGATGGCGGAAGGAAACTGGCTCCCAATGAGTGAGTACCGGAAGCTCAGGCCTAAGAGAAAGAGGTCTGATGGCACCCCCAGTCCGGCAGGCGAGGGTAATTTTCAGGGTGTCTCGCCCTTGCGTAGAGTCACGGGCTCTGAGCATAGGAGCGGGACCCCTGCGAAGAGGCCTCGTCGCTGGGACGTCCGCCCTTCCGGGAGAACTGACCAGGTTGCTCCTGCGGGCGGTTCAGGTACTGTGGGGCTGACATTCAAGGAGCAACTCACCTCCAGCAAGTTGGTGATTGTTCCTTTGGAGTTTCCTGACATCAGACTAACTGAGGATGATTGTCATTTGTTAAGGGGCAAGCTCTTGACGGCTATCAGGTCTAACGGTGGCGCAGTGGATCCTCTTCAATTCCACAAGGTTTTCTCGGACCAAGGAGCTCTCGTCGTTGTGTGTGGGAACGATGTAACCAATGCTTGGGTCAAACAGGTCTTCAATGAGATGGAGTACCGTGAGGGGGCTACACACTGGTGGTGGTTGTGGGGGACTACAAGGATCTCTTGTGTACTGTCAAGGTCCTCTTGCGGGTGGATGCCTTGGATCTCGCTTTGGATGTGAGTCAAATCAAATCAAAATCAAATCAAATATTTTATTGTCACAATACGTTTACAAATTAGCATTGTTAAAAAAAAACTGGTGACATTGTCAAAACAATAATAATTTATCATAATAACTACTTATAATTGGTACTTACACTAACAAAATCAGACATACTGTAAGCTTACAAATAAACCCTTACTAAACTATGTACAATTTTTAAAATCAGGATCAGATAAATACTCATTAACATTATAATAGTTCTTTTCCAACAAAAAATCTATTAGTTCCTTTTTAAACGAGTTAGTATTTATTAAGTTTTTATATTAAACGGGCAACTTATTGTAAATTCGTTTCCCCATATACATAGGTGTTTTCTCAATAAGTTTCAGATGATGTATGGGATATTGAAAATTGTTTTTAAATCTTGTATTATATCTGTGGTCAACATTTTCCTCTGAAAATTTTGCAAAGTTTGATTTTACCATTAATAAAATCTTTAATATATATAAATTTGGAAGTGTTAAAATTTTTAGTTCTTTGAAAATAGGCTTACAGGAAGACCTCCAAGGTGCAAAAGTCATTAATCTTAGACATTTCTTTTGAATTTTAAAAACTTTATCTGCATCTGAAGCTAAACCCCAAAGTTCAATTCCATACTGCACTATTGAAAAAAAGTAAGCATAGTAAATCATAATCCTTGTTTTTAAGTCAATAGTGTTTCTTAGGACTATCATCTGGTAGCATGCTGAATTTAATCTGTTAACCATACCTTCAATACAAGTGGCCCAGGAAAAATTTATATCTAATTGTACTCCTAAAAATGTTGCACTGCTACACATTGGTATTGTTTGGCCTTGAAAAATTATATTCCTATTAAAACCCTCTCTGGATTGAGCAGTACGGAAATTGACCAGTTGAGTTTTCCCTTGATTTAGTATCAGGCCATTAACCTCATACCAATACGCCAATTCCTTAAAATCTTGATTCAGCTTTGTCTCCAATTCATCGTGGGAATTGGCTCATAACTGCAGTTGTGTCCTCTGCATATAATATCACTTTGGGTGAGACATTCTTTGGCAAATCATTTATGAACAATAAAAAGAGAAGAGGTCCCAAAATAGAGCCTTGTGGAACACCTACTTTAACATTTCCCCATTGAGATCTAGTTTTCGTGTTATTTTTGAAAATTATGGTTCTTTGATATCGATTTTCCAAATAAGATTGTCCCCACAGAATTGCTTTATTTGAAAAATTATACATGCCAAGCTTCTTTAAAGGAATGTCATGGTCAACACAATCAAAAGCCTTGGACAGGTCACAGCACCCATTGTGCTCTGTGACCCATTCAAGCCCCATGACACACTATCTATAAAAGTAGTGATTGCCCCTATTGTACTGTGGCCTCTCCTAAAACCAAATTGGTCACTAGTCAAAATTACGTTTGTTTCTAAATATTTTGAAATTTGGTAAAATGCTAATTTTTCAAATACCTTAGAAAATGATGGGAGCACCGAAACTGGACGGTAATTATCTGGATTCTGTTTCTGTCCCTTCTTAAAAAGAGGTTTTACTTCTGCAAATTTTAAGTTTTTAGGAAAAGAACAATTTTTGAATGATTGACTGACTAAAACTGATAAAGGTTCAGCTATAAAATACACTACTTGTTTCATTATATCGAGCGGTATTTCATCCCATCCAGCAGATTTCTTATTTTTTAAGGATTTTATAACTTTGATAACATCATCTGTCGTGACAGTACAGAAATTAAACTTAAAAAATTGCAATTCATGGTCACTCTGAGATAATTTTAGTGCTTCATGCTCACAAGGAAGAGCCCCGATATCTTTAGCCGTTTCTGTAAATTTGTTGTTAAAAAACTCAGCAATGTCTATTGCATTTTTAATAGGCTTATTATCTAATATAACATCAGGAAAATCAGTGTTAGGTTTCTTACAGCCTAGTTCAGATTTAACAACATACCAAGCAGCCTTGCTCCTGTTTTCTGAATCCTTAATAAAATTAGAATTACACATTTTCTTTGACATATTACAGACATTTCTGAAAATCTTTTTATACTTTTTGGCATAATTAATAAATTCCTTATTATTAGACTGCTTAGCTAGCCTGCTTAGCTCTCTCTTTTTTAAGCTTGATATTTTAATACCCTGTGTTATCCATCTTTTATTATTAAAAGGTTTGGTTTTGTTACTAAAAAATTTTAACGGAAATCTTTCCTCAAATATATTTTGAAAACAACCAAAGAAGTTTAAACAGTTTTCACCAAATGAGTTTTCAAATGAAACATCCCATTTAGTTTCTTTCAGCACATTAATGAATAGCTCAATATTTTTCTTTGAAAAAACCCGTCTTTTTATTTTTGGTGTTTTATTTTCCTGTTTAAACGAGAAACCCTTAGAAATATCTATAAAGAGTGCTCTGTGATCTGACAAGCCTAATTCTATGTTCATAGTTGGAGTTGAAAAGCATGATTTAAATTTCAGTGACAAAACATTGTCAATGCATGTCTTTGTTTTATTTGTAATCCTTGTCGGTGTTACAAAGTTTGCTATAAAACCATATGATTCTATTAAAGACAAAAATTCTAATTTTTGAATTGGTTTATTAGTAGTTTCCATTATGTCAACATTAAAGTCTGATGCAATGTAAATATTTTTAACATAACTATATTTTATTAAAATCTTTAATAATAACTCCAACTTATTTACAAATAACTTAAAAGTTTTGTCTTCGGGCACTCTGTAAATTGAAATTATAATTAAATTTAGACCAATAATTTCTATACATTATGTTTCAAAAACAGAATCCAAATTAAAAATACACAAGTCATTTCTAATTTTAAATCCTAATTTACTGTTCAAAAGAATACAAGAGCCACCATGATCACCCCTATCCCTACAGTAAAAATGTGCCAGATTGTAATTTGGAAAACTGTTTAATACTTGAATGCTATCTTTACCCAGCCAATGTTCATTTAAACAAACAATAAGTATATTTGAATTTTTTAAAACTATTTCTAAATCATTCATTTTGTCAATTATTCCCCCTTGAATATTTAGATGCATTAACCAATTAAATTTGGTATCACATTTTGCTTCCTTACATATTGGCCATATTCCATTAGTCCTTAAATTTCTATTTACACCCATTCGATCAAAATAATGAAATTCATTACAAACTAAACAAAAGTTTTTTAAATTTAAGTGTTCTCTACAATCTTGTGTAGTGTTGCGTTTTTTTGGTGAACAGAGTTATCTTCAACCTCAGTTAGCGGTGCGGGTGCTGAAGAGGATGTTATGTTACTTGTTATATCAGGACTAATATTAATCGGATCAACTGATTCACAATACAAATTACTTTTGTGTAACATATCAGCTGGGTTTCTACCACCAAGTTGAAGGAACTCCACAGAATCACTGATAGACTCACTGACAGAAAAACAAATGTTGATGTCCCCGGATGCAGGCGGATCAGAGAGTGACAAGAGGCTGGCCGCTGCGATAGTATGTGTGCTGGTACAGTTGTCTTGCATGGATTCGGGTTCTGGCCAACCATGCCAAAATGACGATTCTGATGTGGTAGATAACTCAAGAATCTCTGACGATGGAAGAACAGGAGAAAAGCTGTTCTCAATGTTAACTTCAGCTGAGAGCAGTTTTTTGATGTTATGCACAAATTCCTGATACGTTAAGCCGTTATATAGTATTCTGTCTGATTTTTCGTAATGTGTAACAATTTTTACTTGAGCATCGGTTTCATTTTGGAATTGAATAATTCTTTTGACAAAATGATTTAGAGGAATACAGTCTCTTACACAGCCCATCGGCGAGCAGAAGAGGTAATTAAACTTTCTTCTCTTGAAGTCCTCGGTTAATTGATTAAAAGCCTTGTCATAATCTTCCAATGTTGGTTTTTTCCAGTAGTGTAGCTTAGTAATGAGGCTATAAATACCAGCCCCATTGTTAACCTTTTGATAGGTCAAGTGATCACACATGCAGTCCCACACTGTTGGTTTACCAAACTTTCTTTTGAATTTAACTGCGATTCCAGCTGACATGTGCTTTTCATGACCAATGTCACCAGAGACACAGTGAGAAAACGCTACTGAATTCATGTTATAGCACTCATCGAATAACTAAGTTATGTCTTCCTCGATTACTTCAATGCTGGATATTGGTGAGCAGTTATTTACACTTTCGAAAACGTCATTTCTTTGCCAGGTATTAGTTCTTTTGGCTCCAGAGATCATACGGTTTATTAGTTTCGATAAGTGTCTTTTACCTCTTGTCAAAAGGAAACCCTCAACCTGATTGGTGAACAAAACTCTGGAGTTGACACTTCTGTGTGGAGAGTTGTCAGTTGCAGGAAGGAGGAGTTTAGCCAGACCCTGGATCTAGCGATAGATGAACCAAGTGCTCAGGTTCTAAAGGATAGAGGATGGCAGATCTTCCTAGGGTTATCGAGGGCATCTTTCAGAGTGCTTTCGTAGGCAAACAAGGCTCTCCCTGGCGATGATCAGCCTCGTCCAGACGAACCTACAACATAGTAAGGCAGCTACGACTGTTTTTACTGTGACCACGGCTAACAGGGCCGTGGATGTCGCACTGATCCAAGAATCGTGGGTCAGGAATAGTAGAATTGCAGGTTTGGGTGCGTCTGGTGGCCGAACCATTCGTGGCAGTTCTGCAAACACAAGAGCCTGCATTTGGGTCAGAAATGGACTTGCTTGCTTTCCGGTTCTTGATTACTGTTCCAGGGATATCGCCACAGTGAGGATGGTGTGTGGATCTTCTGGAAGACCAATCCTGCTGGCATCAGTTTACATGCCGGGTGACTCCGACTTGGTGCCACGGTGGAAATGAGAGGGCTGGTGGACTATGCGGTCTCCTCAGGGATCGAGCTGCTGGTCGGGTGCGACTCTAATTCCCACAACTCTGTGTAAGGGTGCAAGGACACAAATACTAGAGGTAGGACACTTCTAGATTACATTGCATCCAGTGGGTTGATGGTTGCCAATATTGGTTCTGAACCAACTTTTTAGAGTCGCATTGGTCAGTCGGTCATAGAACTTGCACTGGTCTCGGAGGGGCTACAGGAGAGGATACTGGGTTGGCAGGTATCCCTGGAGCCCTCTCTGTCTGATCATAGGCACATCCTCTTCAAGGTAGGTGACTTTTCTCCTGAATTTCTCTCATTCAGGAATCCAAGGAGGGCGGATTGTACCTCCTTCAATGAAAAACTGAGGGTAAGATTGAATCCTCAGACCCCTTGGATCAGGGATACTGCTGAGCTTGATCGAGCCGCGTTCCTCCTCGGCGGGGCGATTGTCTCCTCCTTTGAGGAGTGCTGTCCACTGTCGGGATTGAGGTGCTGCAAGGGGTCAAGTTGGTAGAACTCTGAGCTCGCCAGTCTGTGGAGAAGGGTAAGAGCTCTTTTCAGGAGGGCAAAATCCCGGAACAACTGGGACCGGGATCGATATCACAAGATGTTGACCAAATACAATCTCGCCGCCAGGAGGGCTAAAAGGCGGTCCTGAAACAGTTTTTGCAACAATGTGGAGAGCATGAGGGAGACCTCTAGGCTCTACAAAATATTGGTAAGGGACAGATCCTCTAAGTTGGGCTCTTTTGAGGGGCCTGATGGGGTGATGGTCCATTATCCGCAGGAGGTGTTAAGGCTCATGGCCATCGTGCACTTTCCTGGCAGCTACTTGCTTCAGAAACCTGAAATTGGGGAGGATTCTCGGGCGGCTGGCCGGGCCTGCGCGTCGCGTTGGGCTACGGCCGGTCGGGTGGTGACTCTCAGCAAAATCAGGTGGGCTGTCAACTCTCTCAGTCCCTTTAAGGCACCGGGTCCGGATGATGTTAGGCCGGTGTGTCTTCAACAGGGTCTTGAAATACTACTCCCAGTTCTCTGTGGGTTGTTCAGAGCAAGTCCCTGAGGTTGGACACATTCCCTCTCCCTGGTGTTCCTCGAGAATTGTTTTTACTCCTAAGCCCAGTAAGGATGGGTATACTGACCCTGAGTCCTTCCGACCCATCTCCCTGACGTCTTTCCTTTTGAAGACTCTGGAGAAATTAGTGTTAAGGCACGCTTGGGACATAGCCTTGCGGATATCGCCTATTCATTGCAACCAGCATGCCTACATTCAAGGTAGGTCATGTGACTCTGCCTTGCATCACCTTGTGGGCAGGATATAGAAGGCCATAGGCTGGAAGGAGGTCGCAGTGGGTGCTTTTCTTGACATCCAGGGGGCCTTTGACAACACTGCAACAGAGGCAGTTTTGCGTGCCGTTAAGGCGCGGGCCTGGGTGAGGTGTTCTGTAGGTGGATCAAGGCTCTTCTTCGAGGTAGGAGGGCTAAGCTTTCGCTTCACGGTGAGACGGTTGAGGTAAGGACGACCAGAGGCTGTCCTCAGGGGGGAGTTTTGACCCCCCTGTTGTGGAATTTGGTTGTTGATGATCTCATCCGGAATCTCAATGACAGCGGCGTTTTTGCCCAAGGTTACGCTGATGACATTGCTATCCTGGTGATAGGTAAGTTCAATAACACAGTCACAGACCTCATGAATTCTGCATTGAGGGTGGTGGGCCGTTGGTGTGGAGAGGTTGGCCTCTCCGTCAACCCTTCAAAGGTTGTTGTGGTTCCCTTCACGAGGAGAAGGAACGTTGCGGGGATCGGGCCCGTTCAGGTTGCAGGGATTCACCATTGTTCCTCAGGACCAGGTGAAGTATCTAGGAGTCATTCTGGACAGAACCCTTATTGAACTGCGGGAACTGCGGCCCCCATTGCGATACGGAGGCTTGCGGGCGTTCAAAGGCTCGCAGACCTACTCGTCACTGGAGCTCTCAGTAGCAGCTCGGGTGCCACTTTGGAGTGTCTCCTTGATCTTTTGCCCATAGACATTCATATCAAGATGGTGGCTAGAATGGGTGCGTACCGTCTCCAGTGTGAGAATCTCTGGGTGTTGCCGGGTGAACCACTTGGCCACACAAAGATCATTCAGGTGGTTCAGAGTGAGGTCTTGGACATGCCTCTGATCATCTTCCCACAACTTTTTCCTTCAGCAGGTCGTTCCGGGTGCGCATTCCCAGCAGGGATGACTGGAGCGAAGGTGTTTGTCCGCTCCCTCCTGGTGACCGAGTGTGGTTCACGGATGGTTCCAAGTCTAGGAGCGGGTCGGGTGCTGGCATCCACGGGGTGCAGGATGGTGTCAGTCTCGGGGTGCCAATGGGTTCTTTTCCCACTGTGTTCCAGACGGAGATTACCGCCATCATGGAGTGTGAGGGGGAGATTCTGAGGAGGGGACAAGAGGGCCTCTCTATCAGCATCTTTTCTGATAGCCAGGCTGCTCTGAGGGCGCTGGACTCTTGTGAGTTTAGGTCTAGGGTTGTGTGGGATTGCTACAAAACAGTGTCTTGTGCTGGTAGACGCAACATGGTCACTCTTTGTTGGGTGCCTGGTCACTCGGGGATCGTGGGTAATGAGGTGGCGGAAAGGCTGGCTAACGCGGCTGCCTCCCTGGCTCCCATGGGCCCCCCTTTTTGTGGGACATCTCGTTCTAGTGCTTCGCAGGTGATTGGCGCTTGGGCTCGGGATTGTCACAGAAAGAGATGGGTAAAGCTCCCTCTCCACAGGGTCAGCAAGCTCAACCTCCAGGGACCATCCCAGCAGGTCACAAGAAATCTCCTGGGTCTCAGTAGGCTGGACATTAGGCGAATCACAGGTATGATTACGGGCCATGGTCACCTAAGGAAACACCTCTCTCGGATGGGCGTCTTCAATGGTGACCCTGCATGCAGGAAATGTGGGCAGTATGAGGAGACTGCAGATCATCTGCTCTTCGATTGCGATGAGCTTAGGGAGGTAAGGGCTTCAACTCTGGGATCTATGGTCAGGGGTGGATACCTGCCTCCTAAAATAAGGAGCTCGTCGACAGGATGATGCAGTTCATCAGGCTCTTGAACCTGGAGGAGTACTGAAACCTTCTCATTTCTTCTTTTTCGGGGGTGCGCAATAAGCCCAGTGTGGCTGATGTGCCTTGGGACCTAAGTCCACCCCTTCTGATGATGATGATGAGTGTTTAAAACAATTATCAATCTCAGTTTCTGAAGAAAAATTAACCCTTCTTTAAATATAAAAACTCTAACAAATTTATGTTTTAACAACATGATAGTGGAACTCCATTTCCGAAGAGATGTGATAGCCATTACTGCTTTGCATCATCTGTCGTTGTCACTGTCATCATCATCGTCTGCTGCAGCTCTTTGTTTTCATTCAAACCACATTATAAACTTTATATGCTAGCTGCTATATCTAAAACACATTTTTAAATAATACTTTTGCAACTTTTTTATTAGCATATTACGTGTTGTTATTACTTATGGGATGTAATAAAAGACGTCTTACAACACTTAAGATATATTTACACTTATACTGATTCATATACAGACGATAAACATATATAAAAGATGGTACTAGGCTATCGATTTCGACCAGTCACACCAGTCATCATCAGGCCAATGATGAGACATTGGCCTGATGATGACTGGTGTGACTGGTCGAAATCGATAGCCTAGTACCATCTTTTATACATGTTTACCGTCTGTATGTGAATCAGTATAAGTGTAAATATATCTTAAGTGTTGTAAGACGTCTTTTATTACATCCCGTAATACTTTTGGAAAATATGGATTCAATGAAAACACAAACATTTGAATATACTATTTCTTTCTACAAATCTCAGACAAAGTTGGCACGAACTTTGCCAATTAGGAAGGCATCGAACACTTTTGATGCATCGCTGTTTCGATTACTACATTTTGAAGTTTCAAATCAAATTGAATTGAAATTTCGATGCATCGCACACCCCTAGCAACAACTATACATAGACGTAATCTTCATTCAATGGTTAGTCACTCTTCTCAGGAAATCACGTGTTAATATTTAAACTACACTAGTTGCTTGTGGGGGCTATGGTCCCTAAAGTTTTGCTTTAATTTACTGGTTGCATGATAAGGAAAATAAATCTTTAGGGGAGTATGATCAGAAGCAGAAGCTTAAATGACATTATAAATAATCACAGCTGATCATTTAGTTCATTTTAACTGTAGTGATAGTTCCATAAGAAAATCATTGTATCTTTGAAGTCCAGTGGGACTTAGCCCAGGTAATATTTTATATCTCTGATATTTTTCCCACCGTCTTTGTTCCTCAAGCTTTAAAATGAGCCATTGCCGAAAGCCGTAAGTGAAGTGTAGCGCTTGACATTTCGACGCAATCAATTTGCCTTACGAAATTGCATATATAGATGAGACAATGAGGTTAATATATCTAGAGGTCTTCTCTAGTGTAAAAAAAGTGTAGCCTACATGGTCGACCACCATTTTACCCATCTCTGTTAACTCTGCTCTCATGACAACCAACATGGTAACCAATCAAATGTTTGTCAGCTGACAAACATATGTAACTTGTGAAGAGAGGATTTGATTGGTTGCCAGATGAAAATAGTGGTCAGCATGTGGGCTTCTCTTTTTTACCCAAGATGATACCTCTAGATATATTAACCTTGCTGACATGAGTATTATTTTGACTATTCACTGATTGATTATGAACAGCAGTTATGATTCTTTTGTTTTTATTTCAAACTCCATATAAGCCCAATGATATTTTTTTAACTTTTCAAATTTGGTTTTGAACAAAATTTGGTTTTTCCTGGAGATGAGACTTGTCTATAACTTATTTTTAACCCAGAAATGAGTTATTTCCAAGTTTTTTGAAGGAAATTGTTGGAGCCGTTTTTGAGATCAGGGTTGCAACCAAGCAAGCAAGCCTTGTAAAAAAGCCTTGTATTAAAGTATAGGATACTTCTCGCTTGACACACCTGATATGATGCCTCGACTGTTGGCCCACTCGTTCCAGCGGTACTGCTTCCACATGGGTGTCGGCTGCTCGTTGTCGTATCTCGCGTTACTGATCAACACTGACTGCTCTGAGAAGTTTGTGGACGCTGGATATTCCTGTAATAACGAACATTTTAAACAAAACTAGAAAAATTGTCCAAAGAAAGGCTAACACAGATCAAGTTTAGTTTTTACCAAATTCGCTTCAGTTGAAAATACGTACATCTTGATGAAACTCTTCAGTTTTTAAACAACTGAAAATACAATTTTTAAAGGTGAATTAATTTGTAACCATCACCACAACATTAAGGTTTTACATTAAACAAATCCTTCGCCCACTACAAAATTTTCCAAGTCAAATTGTTTATCTATCAACTAAAACTCTGGTGAAGTAGTCAGTCCATGATGGTGGGATAGTCTTACAACACTAAAAATCTCAGTTTCCTTCTCCGGCTTGGTGGCGACTGAATAATAGTTTTGGGAGTTGATAACACTGTCACCAAATCAGCTAAATACTTTAGAAAGGTAGATTGATTAGCTGACTTTTTAAATTAGGTGGTAGCACCAAAGTTATACAATTTTGGAGCCTTCTCACCCCTTTATCATTTTAGATCCCCAGGAATAAACATTGTTAGATTTGTACTCGTCAAAACAGCTGGTTAATGGGTCCTGCTGGATGACACTGATCCTTGCACGTCCTCCTCCTTATGACTTGATTAACGTTTCATCTTACTTTAATTTTATATTCCATTTGCGAAGCAATCATTAATATTCTATGGGATGTTGGCAAAATATTTCAAGCTGTTACATCTTGACAACACTAGAGGTGCAACGACAAGCGTGCTGAGCCCCATAACCAAGAGGTCTGTGGATCGTATGCATGCTCTGCTACCAGCTGCGACGACACAAATTATTGTTACGATGTTCGGGAAAGGATCAATCCCCTGACAGAGCACACGCCAAGCCATTTTCATGAGCATTAAGATTATTACAGAGGAGACGGACCAATCGGATAACTCCTAGTTATATTTTAATTAAAAACAGACGATCAGCGATCAGTCCTACAGATTCCCAAAACGTAAATTGCAAAGGATTTCTGAGACACGACCGTGATCTTTACACCGATGTAAAATACAATATCACCTTACCTTGAGAGTGACGGTGGCCAGTACCACTCGTGAGCCGACGGCCGCCCGGCCTGCGGTGTCGTCCAGTGGTGATGCGAGCTGCACGTCGCTCCTGCAGCAGCCCGGGGCCCTCACTACCTCCTCGGTGGTAGCCATCAGCTGGCAGCACACGCACCACAGGTGGTACAGGCTGCAGCCCCTGGACACACCATCGAGGTCAAGTGACTGCAGTTCTCAAGATTTAAAAAAATATATTTACAGCAGAGTAAACGAGTTCGCTTGCAGAGGGAAGTAAATTTCTGTACTAAAAACTAAAAAAAAAGTCAAATAACGAGTTTAAAGAAACACTAGTACCATTTTTCGGAATAAATTTGATTTTTTGGCTTTTCTGATGTACCTAGTTCTATTTCAATGCAAAACTGTGATGGCAATGTCATGCATAAGGTTAGGAGGAAGTACAATCAAAAGTCAGTTTGGGGGTATTAAGGGTGATAAAACTACATCAAGATATGAAAAACAGCTTTTTCCAATGTAAAATCCCCATAAGGCAACGTACTGTGTTTTGACAATTTCCATTTTCTTTAATAACTCGGAAACTATTTGTGTCAGTCTGATGAGGGAGGGCTTAACATTTTTGCCTTTTAAAGTCCATAATTAAATATTCGTTTATCAAAACTTGACAAATTAAAATACCCAATAAAGGGTTTGGAGTTTCCCGATTGTTTTTCCCAACAAACTTGTCCAACTGATTATAGAAAAGAATCTTCCTGCTTAATTTGGAGTAAATCAGACAAAAAATGTGACCGCTAGAGTGCAAACACACACAAATATATTATACATTTTGAAGGTGGTCCCGGGCTTAAGTTTCACTGTGCAGGTCAAGCTAATAGCTGACTTTTCCATAGAAAATTCACTAAAAAGTGATAAGTTGTGGAGCCTGCTTAACACCGGCTTGTAAACAAGATTAGCATCTGAATTATACCTCGTTGTTAGCCTAAAACCAGAGTTCCACGACAGTATGAGAACATGTATAAAGATACATAACTCCAACACACGACATGCAACCAACTACTGTCTTCCTGTACAGAGCATTAGTGCAACCGAATAGAAATGAATAAGCTACATGGAAGCCTAATTTTGGAAGATCTTCCAGAGGACCTGAAAAGAACTGACAAATGACGGTTAGCTCAGTGACTGAAAACATGGCTCCAAGACCGGCCGTTCTACACCTTGGCAAGATTCTGCCACTGAAGGGGAGAAGAAGAAGAAGACATAATATTCAATCAATTATATTTAGGTTTTAAGTTTATGTGACACTATTTAAAATCTTGAAGATTATAAATAAAGATGATTCTGATTCTGAGTGTTTATATATATATATATATATATATATATATATATATGTAATATATACATATATATACATATCTATGTAAATATATATATATATTTACACATACATATATAAAATTGAACGAATAGTGTTTTTGGCATCTGGGGACCTCACAACCAAAAGTTATCATAGTCTTGGGCTTAATTCTTACCATGAGACCTACGGTAATAGCTTCTTCCAAATAGGGGAAATTCACTAAAATACTTCATATATTTTTGATTCTGTTATGTAATTTACTAAACAACTTTTTCTGAAGAAGTGATGCAATTTTTCATGAGTTTATTCTATGTGAAGGATACTGAAAAATAAAATTCTGTTTCTCGTTTCAAAATTATGATAATGTTGTCCTTCCATTAAAACATTAATAAAAATAAGGTACTAATGCATTATACCGACCACCACCTGTAATGCGCACTGAAGTGATTATGATAGGTCAGGTTACTCTAATTGTGTAGAGTACTCTTTTATCGATGGAATTTATCAAAAGTCATGCCGCGTAACCCCTTCTGCCCCCCCCCTCACTTGGTATATAGCTACATCCAATTTTTAAGAAATGTAGTTTTATGTGGAGAATCTACTTATACATCATTCTGTGGCAGTTAGTTTAGGTTATGTTCAGGTATTATTAATCACAAAATACACGATGAACTAATCTAACCTAACCATAGCAGCGAGCTGTTTTAAGGGGAAGAGATTACATAACACCGAGATTGTTGTCGTCTGGGAGTGTCAAAATGTTACGAGTCATCCTAAAGTTGTAGGCTAAATAATAAAAACGTCTCTACATTGTATCCATATAGTTTGAAGCCACAAACTTAATTTAACTTGTGTTTAGTTGATTTGTGACCATCTTATATTTTGTGTACTGAACACCTGAACTTTTACCTTAGTTATTTACTTTTGTGTTCTATCCATTATATCCAATACACGCAATAGGTCTAAATATTTGGAACCTCAATGTTTGTAATCCTCAGCAGCAATCCTACTTTTTTATTATTTTTTTATTAGGGGAGAGTGGGGGAACTGTGTGCAGCGGGTAAGTGGGCGCACAATTTATAAATTCCATATTTAGAACACCCGTGAAACGGCTTAGCCATTTTGATGAGCAATTAGTATGATAACATTTTATGTTTATAAAGAATTACAGACTTCCACATGGAATCGTAAAGAGCACGTTAATTAATTACAAAGAACTATTATTAAGTATTCAAGTTTTAATTCATCAGTTACGGTTTAATTTAGGATTTAGTGAGATTTGAGTCCAATTTATTAGCCAATTCCCCGATTCATCCCCCCCCCCAAAATTGGTGACCTTACAGCATATTGTACAATACCTTGACCATGGCAATGAGTGTCGAACCGTCCCTTTGAAGTTTCCCCCTGCCACACTGAGAGCGAGCTGTGCCTCTCCTTACCTGAGCTAGCCGACGCGCATGCGCGGCTGGAACGTTCGACTTCTTGTCTGCCTGCTGACGTCACCATTTAAAACTATGTCTAGTCCCTCAGGTTTCCTCCCCTTCCCCCAAAGCAGCAAAAGAGAAGTAGTAGGAGGCCAAAGGCTGTATCTTTGAATTGGTCATATAAGGTTAATAGATGCTCAATTAGAAGTTATGCTGTGATTTTCCCATGTCGTATACATAACAAGAAATAACACATTTTTATTTAGTTTACATATACAGTACATATCATATGAATAAATAATAAAATATATGTATTTGTAAAAAGGGTACAAAAACCGATGTTCAGAATTATAGACCCATTGCTCTTACATCTGTTTTCAGTAAATTGATTGAAAAAATTATTTTAAAACATTTAACTAGTTTCTATAATTCTCTTGACTTAATGAAAGACTTTCAACATGGTTTTAGAAAAGGGCGTAGCACTACATCTGCGGCTGCAGAATTTGTTCATAAAGCTCTGGAATCTATAAATTATAGTAACAAAGTATCAGGAACATTCTTAGATTTATCGAAAGCTTTCGATAGGGTTAATCACCAAATTCTGTTAAATAAGTTGTAAAATGTTGGAGTTAATGGAAGTTTATTGCTGTTAATAGAATCATATCTTAAAAATAGGATGCAATGTACTGAGATTATGTATGATGATGGATACCTAATAGAAAAGAGAAGATCAGATGTTAGGGTAGTAAAATTTGGTGTGCCGCAAGGTTCAATTTTAGGGCCATTTATATTTATATGTTATGTTAACGATTTTAAGATTTCACTGGACAATAGTTTTTTCCTTAGTATGTATGCAGATGATACATCTGGTCTTTGCTGGGCGAAAGACTATCCCGCTTTGAAAGATAAAGTTCTCACGTTTATCAATGAGTCCAAACTTTATTTTCAAGAAAATAATTTGTTGCTTAATATAGATAAAACCCAACTAGTGTTTTTTAGCCCAAGTGGTGTAAATGAGGAGTTTGTTGTAAATAGCAATGATTTTAGTGTTAAATCTGTCGCATCTTGTAAATTTCTTGGTATTAATATTGACACCAAATTTTCTTGGGAAGTACATATTGACTATGTTTGTAAAAAAATATCATCTAGCCTATTTTTATTACGAAGAATTAACTCCTATCTTCATCCTGATATGTTAATGAAAGTTTACTATGGCCTAGTGTACCCTTATCTTTCTTATGGCCTACTGTTATGGGGAAGTGCAGCCAAAACACACATGGACAGAGTTTTTATCCTCCAGAAAAAATCCTTAAGATTACTAGCTAAGGTGAATCCTAGAACATCATGTAAAAATATATTTATTGAATTTAATGTTTTGACAGTTTATGCTTTGTATATTTTTCAAGTTATAATGCTATTGAAACTGGATAATAAATATATTTGTAAAAATAGTGATGTCCATGCTCATAATACAAGGAGAAAATTTGATTTTTATAGAGTCAATAGAAAATTCAAAACAACAGAAAATAGTCCTTATGTTAAAGGTGCAATATTTTTTAATTCACTTCCTCAACACATAAAAATCTTAGATGGAAATAAGTTTAGGACAGAACTCAAGAGATATTTAATCATGAAGTGTCCTTATGATTTACAATTGTAGAAATATAAATCGCGTGTACTTTGTAAATTTTTTTCTGTAGAGATTTCATGTAAATATATTGTGTTGATATTTAGGCCTAATTTGACTTTTACTGTGACTGAAAAATGTATATAAATATGCACTGTGAAATAGATTAAGAACCTTTGACAATGTTTATGCATGTAATTACATGTTTCGAACAATAAAGAAATTTGAATTTGAATTTGAATGTAAATAGTAGCTTGAAACAATATGCATGCAATAACTTTGTTTAGATAAGTGTTTCTCTTAGGGTTGGGAAATTTACCCTACAGAGACCCTTAAATTATTTTTCTTAACCTATTTAATCTCCTGGTTTGAATTGAGGAGTGTGAATGTGTGAATGTGTGAATGTGTGTGTGTGTGTGTGTGTGTGTGTGTGTGTGTGTGTGTGTGTGTGTGTGTGTGCGCGCGCGCCGGCGTGCGTGCGTGCGTGTGCGTGTGCGGGTGCGGGTGCGGGTGCGTGTGCGTGTGCGTGTGTGTGTGTTGGGCATGTTTTCTCGGAATATAAGCTTATATTTCGAAAGAAACAATCCGCTCCTCCTCATGAACACTAGTCATGAGTCCATGTACATGAAAGGAAAAAATAAATAAAACATAAAATGTAATACATGGATTCATGAATTGATTTTATATTTTTTAATTCTGTAATCCTAAAAAAAAATAGCTAATGTCCTGGAGAAGGGCTGCTTGCCTGGTGTTGTGTTTGTAGTCACATCCAGTCAGCCTTGTACCAGCACTCTCCTGAAGGGCGTGCCTTCGCGAAACACGTCCTTAGTCACAGGGTAGCAGTGGACAAACTAACTAGTGTGACTGTGTGTATGTGTAAAATGTTTGGCGGGATGGGCTAACTTAAACTATCTTATCCTAAAATCACAACTGAATCTTTGTGGGCTACGAGTGACTTAAACTTTGATTTTTTATTTTTTTACCTTTGGGGTAAAGTACCTCTTTAATTGAGATACATGGGCTCTCCTGATTGTTTTCCCTGTTTATGGGTCCATGAGTAGCACAGTTACAGGGGATATAAAAGCTTGTATGATTGTGGGCTTAGACCATAAGGGGAGAAGCTTGGCATTAATTTTGTTTACTGCTTTACTCTGGTCATTACCCAGTCTCCTACTTGATAGTTCTGGGGTTGTCTACCTTTATTGTATTGCTTTTCTCTAGCGGCTCTTGCTTTCCTAAGGTTATTGTGTGCTTCCTTCCATTTTTCATTGATATTCTGATTTATATTTCTGGAAGTAGCTGGTCTAAATTCCAGTTTAGTTCAAGCAGGTGGTTGATTTGGAAAAATAAAAATAATTATGCTGGAGAATAACCAGTGCTCCGGTGCTTTGCAGAGTTAAAAGCTATTTGAAAAAAATGTAGATTTTGATCCCAATCTGTATGGTGATTGGAATGGTAAATTCTGATAGCTACTTTGATGTTTTTGTTTGCTCTTTCTGCAAGCCTGGGATTAGGGTAGTAGGGGGTGGTTGTGATATTTTTAATGCCTAGCTGGAGACTCATGTCTGAAAATTCTTTTGACTTAAAAGATGAATTATTATCTGATACCAATAATTTGGGGAAGCCAAAATATGCAAATAAACCTGTGTGGAGTAGGGAAATTGTGGTCTTAGAGGTTGTGTTCTTGGCAGGTAAGAAAACTGTAAATTTTGAAAATGCGTCTATTATGGTTAATATATATCGATTGCCTTTTTTGGATCTAGGTAGGGGGCCTATATGGTCGATGAAAACCTTTTCAAATGGACGTGTGGGAATCTCAGAAGATAGGAGTCCTATTTTGGTATTGGGAGCCTGTTAGCTCTCTGGCAAACTGCAGGTTCTAACCATATTTGAAATGGTGTCTCTAAGATGTTCAGACCAAAAATGGGGTTCTATTCTTGACCATGTTTTTTTATTCCTAGATGTGCAGTACTGGGGACCTGGTGATAATATTTAAATAAAAGTGGTATTAGACGTTCAGGTAGTACAATTCTTGGTTTAGTTTGGTCTGAGGTTTTGTGAGTCAAAATACCTTCATGCAAAAAATAATTTGCTGGTGGAGTTCTATTTTTAAGGCTTTTAATTATTCTTTGAATAGATGGGTCTTCTGATTGGTATTATTTAATATCTTTAAAGGCATCTGGAATTTTGAATAAAAGTTTACATGTTGTGAAAAGTTGTTACTGTTGTTTGAGGGTAATGATGGTAGTGGGGGTTGCTCCTCAAACATTCTTGAGAGGCAATCAGCAACTACGTTGTCTTTCCCCTTTATATGGTGTACCGTGAACTGAAATGCATTTATTACTGTAATCCATCTCGCTATCTTGCCTACCTGTCTAGGATGATTTAATAGCCACATTAACGCATTGCTCTCTGTATATAATTCAAAATGACGGTGTTCTAGGTATGTTCTAAATTTGTCTAAAAAGTATGTGATTGCTAGGGCTTCCAACTCAAAGGCACTATAGTTCTTTTCATGTATGTTGGTGGGGCGGGATGCAAAAGCGACTGGGAGTAGAGCATCATCATAACGTTGTGAGACAATTGCGCTAATACTTGATCTACTCGCGTCTGTATGTAAAATGAACGGTAGGTCGAAATTTGGCATTTTTAATATAGGTGAACATGTGAGGGCGCTTTTAAGTTGGTTAAATGTGTCTTCCTGGTCTTTTCCCCAGATGAATTTTTGGACTTTTCTTTTTAACTGATTTAGGGATGCTGAAATACTTGAATAGTTGGGAATGAATTTGGAGTAAAATGCTGTCATTCCCAAAAATCTAGAAAGTTGTTTAATATTCTTAGGGATCGGAAACTGGTCTATTGGTTTAGTTCTTTCTTTACTAATGGATAGGGTGTTGTCTTTAATTACGTGTCCTAAAAACTCTATCTGGTTTGATGCTATTGTCATTTTGGAGGAATTTACTGTTAGACCGGCTTTACTTAGACGCTCTAAAACTTCATGGATGTGATTAAGGTGTTCCTCAAAAGTATTCGAATAGATTACTAAATCGTCAAAAAATGAATACACATATTTGAATTTTATGTCACAAAAAATTTTGTTCATTTGGTCTGTAAGAACCATTGATCCGTTAGCTAGGCCAAAAGGGACATAATTGAATTCGTATTGAGCCCAGGGGACTACAAATGCAGTATACGGCTTTGACTCTTCATCTAATGGGATTTGGTTGTAAGCTGAATTTAAGTCCAGGAGAGTAAACCATTTGGCTTTACCGAGATGTTCGAAACTTGATTGCAAGGTCGGCATTGGGGTTGCTTCCAAGACTAAACCTTGATTTAAGCCGCAGTAGTTAACTACCATTCGAGTTTTACCTCCTTTTTTGGGTATTGTAAAGGCTGGTGATGCAAATGGGGACATGGACTCTCTAATTACTCCTTCTTTTAAAAGGTCATCTATGTGTTTATGAAGTATTTCTGTTTTCAGGGGAGAAAATTGATATGGTCTTGCTCTTACCGTGTGGCCTGGTTTTAAGTTAATATGATATTTTACTAAATTAGTTCTACCTAGCTTTTTGGTAATGGTCTCTGGGTAATCTCCTAATAATTGAGTTAATTGCTGCAATTGCATTTCATTTAGATTCGCGCCATATTTGGGGCCAATCAATTCTTGGGGTTGGTTGTTGATTTGGGTTTCATCATTAAAGGTCAATACAAGTGGGTGGTTATAAGGGAAGGTTATAGTTTGTTTGGCTATGTTTATTTATGGCCTTAGTGTGCTTTAAGAAATCTATACCTAATTTTGCTTTCACTGGTAATTGATCTGTGACATAAAAAGGAAAAGTCCATGAAAGGTATTGAATCTTAAGATGGAGTTTTATTTTATATTTAAAATTTAATGAGTGAGATGCAGCTGTTGTTGCAGAAGTTGAAACAATTTCAGGTTTTTCTGATATCACACCTTTTATATCTTTTATTTTGCTATATAATTCTTCTGAGATAATTGAGCACGAAGCTCCTGTATCTACTAAAGCTGGGACTGGGTGGGGGCCTGTCTTTAATGAAAGTTGTGCTGTGTCACTGAGGTCAGATTTTAGCTTACTTGTAGGGGTTGATCTATGGTAATTATATGGTATATGGTTTTTTCCTGATTGAAATGTCGTTAAATGTTCAGTTTGTTGGATTGGGGTGGCAGACTCAATGTGCTGGGGAAGTGTGCTGCCTAATGACCTCCCCGCCTGTGGTTTAAATAATTGTGATTGTTGGGTTTGTTGTGAGATTGCTGTGGAAAATTTGGAAAACGTTGCACATAGTGCCTTGCTTGATTCTGGGGGTAAGGAGGTTGTATGTAGTTGTTTGGGTGGGAGGCATTGGAGGTTTGTCTTGATGGGGTTGTCCAACGCATTTGATTTTGATTTGATGGGGAATAACTCATTGGCTGAGGCCTAAATGAATTGTTTGCTCTGTAATGATAACCATAAAACTGTTGTGATCTGGGCATAAAATACCTAGGGGATATTGCATTACTTGGAGGAGTTTGGTTACTAATTAAACTAGCTGACAATGGGGCAACATTAATCAGATCCTGTATGTTAGATATTGGCTGAAGGCTGGCAAATGCTGTTCTGGTTTGCTGATTTATACCTCTGAATATTTTTTGAAATATTTCAGTTTCATGAGTTGAGGGAGATAATACTTCATACAATATTTTTATATCTCTGACGTAATCTGCTAGAAGTTCATGGGAATCTTGGGGTCGATACAAATAATAATTTTGCAGGTCTTTCAAAATATGAGGGGTGAAAATTATTTGGCGAACATTGTGAAGCAATTGTTTCCAAGTGAGGTTTTGTGTTATTACTGTCATCCAAAAATCTCTGAGTCGGTTAAGGGTGTAAGGTAATTCAAATTCAAACTCAAAATATCCTTTATTCATTTATATACAATGTATACATAAATGGCGTCAACATTTACAACAATCTAAAACTAATTACAGATTGATACAAAACTTATCATTTTACTTTTGTTGATTTAAAATCATTTTTCCAAAACTCACTAAAACTGTAAAGAGCTCCCTCAATTAGAAACAACTTTAGACTCTTCTTAAATGTCGTAGTATTTATTTGTTTCTTTATTGTCATTGGCAGCTGATTAAAAAATTGTATACCTATTTAAGTTGGTTTTTTTCGGAATATTTCTTTAAAATGTCTTTCAACTTGAAAATCATATCTGTTTCTTGTTTTGTAATTATGATTGCTAACATTGTTAGGCAATGTGCTTGATATATTATTTATATGTAGTACTGTTTTATAAATATAGAGGCTATACACTGCCATAATTCCTAATTCAGAGAAATGATTCCTACAATGTTCATCATGCCTAAGATTTAACATGGTTCTAATAGATTTTTTTGAAGGTGTAAAATTCTATTTAAGTTACAAATTAATGCAGACCCATATACTTTAATCCCATAAGAAATATGAGAATGAATTAATGCAAAATAAGTTGTTTTTATTGTATGTTTATCACATAAAGTAGATAATCTTTTTAAAGCAAAAATATTAGAACTAATTTTAGCACAAATTTTATCTATATGGCCAGTCCAACTAAGATAAAGATCCAAAACTAATCCAAGAAAAGTTGTACTTTCATTAAGACTACGAGAAAGTTGCTGAGGTACAACATTAAGTATTATTATTTTTTCTGGGACTAGTTTCATTTCAATAATTTTGTGCAATTCCTTGAAAAATTTTAATGTTTGATGGGGGTTATCCCCAGAGGATTTAGGAAGTTCTTTTAATAGGTCTCGGACAAAGGGAGGACAACGGGTATCATCTTGTGATTTGCATGAGGTGAGACTTTTTATTTGTTCAGTAATTGTGTTGGCAGTTTCAGCAACAGCGTTTAATGTCATAGTCTGTAATGATTGGACCAGTGCCTGTAAGTTTGGGTCCATTGTGGTGGTCTGGGTCAGAGTGGTTGTCACTGTGGAAGTAGTGGGAGTAGGTGTCAATGTGGTTGACACTATAATAGTCGTAGGTAGACTGTGTGACGTCATTCCTGCAGTGGACACTGGCGCACTGTGTGACGTTGTAAAAATATTGGAGTCTGCATAAGTTATGCTTTGGGTTGCCCTTGATGGAATCACATGTGTGATGAAGGTAGTTGATGGGGGAGTAGTTTGTATAAATTCCATTGATTCAGACTGGGGAACTGTATTTTGAGATTCTGATTGGCTATCTTTGAAATTCATGACAAATTGTCTTAATGCAACTCGGTTTGCCTCTACAGTGCCTGGCAGCAAAGAAGTCCGTTGGGCTGCAGCCAATAGGACGAGAGCGCGGCGTTGACAAGTGTACAGTAGCCTCGCACAATCCCAGCACCCTGCTAAAAGCCGCTCGAGGCTACAGACACAACTAAGCTCTGTAGTAGCTCCGGTGTGGCATGAACTGTTAATACTGAGGGCGATTTAATTTATTCTCTTTAAATGATTAATGAGAATACATATACATAATGAAAATAATATTAGTATAATTTGCAAATTGCTGTAGTATTAAATAATACCAATATTATTAATATATATATGAATGAACAATGTACAAAAATACCTTAAAAGGTTCCGCTATCCTCTATCCTCCTGTGTGATTTATTGTAATAGTTTTGTTTTACACAAATCAAACAAACAATAAACATTGTACACAATTTTGCACTCACGACTATGCACAGTTTTCCTTTTTTTACCGCTTGTAGACGGTTGTTCCATGGTAATAAACACAAATACTAAGAAATAAAAAATAAAAACACAACTACCATATAACACTCAATATTAACTAAAACGTAGAACTGATCTTAAAGCATTATATGAGCATTGTAACACAGTTTGTGCACAGTATTTACAAATGCAAATTAAATTAAAATCGACGTCCAAAACCTGAACTGTCATCTGACTTATTCCTGTGACGATCGGCAGATTTCTTGGAAACCGAGTGCCGGATATAAGTACAATCCCCCTTCGCCCTACTGTTATTCATTGTTCAGAGATTTATGGGGAAAGTAATTGCCACAATGATTTAAATTTGGATTATAACGAGAAATAGTACTTTTATATCACTGTTTATTTGAACTTTACTTCTCACTTTGAATGCACCATAATCAATCGTAAAAGTAAAACAACTTAAAAATACTAATATAAATAGGCCTAATAATTCCATCACTATCATCAGTTAGGAAAAAAGCTATCACCCTAAACTTTTTTTAAAAATGTTCGTAATTTATTGTTCTTTAACACAGTGTTACAAGATTTGTTGCATTTTTACATGTTTTAACCTAGCGCCTTGATTTAATGTAACTAGTACAATGATTCGGCATCAAGCGCTGTTAGAGCGGGGAAACAGCTTGGCAACCACGCGTGATGCGTATTGGTTTATTCAAGGTCACGTCGACTGCAGGCTCCACCTCCAACGGACTTCTCTGCTGCCGGGCACTGTAGGGTTGCTGCTGGTTGAAGGCCCAAGATTTGACATTGCTCAACAGCTTGAACTGCTGACAGCTCCTTTATCCATGCTACCGTTTCCGGTAAATTTTCTAAGCTATAAACTGTCATTTCATAGATTAATTCTTTGGGGGGAAATTCCATCAGTACTCTTGGCTAATTGGTTAAGTCTGCTGTGGTCCTGAAACCACTTTAATTTATTGGATTTATAAATTTGCTTGTAATTAGTTGATATGAAATATTTATTAATTCGTTGATTTAGATTTGACTCTGAAGAAACACCATAAAACATGCATTTGAAAATATGACAAGGGAAAAATAAATTACATGATTATCATAAGAGTATTAATGTGAAATAAATATTACTCATTACTAAAAATTTGTTATGGGTATAAGGGAAGGATTTTTTTCTGAATACACAAAAAGATTCACAAAAAGATTTTTTTTTCTACGGATGAAGGCTGTGACCCCCTACTCTACACCCCATCGACTGCTGAATTATTGGGAATAAATCTTCCAAGGTGGGCTCTCCCAACAGACTGCCACTCCTAAGCAGCAACAAAGAATGCAACGTCGACACCCTTTTTTTGGCTGGGTGGAAGGTTCTTAGTCGAGGCCATGTTTTTTTATTTATTTATTTATTTTTTTTTTGAGGCCTCATACCTGAGTGCTTAGGCATACACTACTAAAACTAAATCCCACGAAAAAGTTAAAATATTGAGCTGGATCTGCAAATTGACACATTCTGAATAAGAAGTGATGGATTATAAAAGGGTTTTACGCAGGTTATGTTTACATATATTGCATGCTCCTTTTAGCGTATTTCCCCTATAGGGAAGAATTAGCGAATTTCCCCTATAGGGAAGAAGCTATTACCGTAGTCGGCATGGTAAGACCTAGGCCCGGGACCATGATAACTTTTCGTTTTGAGGACCCCAGACCCCAAAAACACCATTCGTTCAAAACTGTATATATATATATATATATATATATATATATATATATATATATATATGTGTCTGTGAGCATGATAACTCTCGTAAAACTTATCCGATTTTGATGAAATTTGGTATAAACGTGTAAAGCAACATTTATGACTTTAAGTTCGAAAACCAGCCAGATCGCTTTATCCTAAGGGGTATTTTAGGGGGGTTTTATACCCCAAAAATGGGTTTTTTGAATTTTTTACATATAATTTTGAAAAAAGTCAAATTTTAGTTTTCCCCATTGAATTCACCTTAAAAAAACACACAATTTGGTATTTTGATCATTTCTCTACATCAATTGGTTACCGAGATATTGAAAGTGCTAAACACAGTACGTTGTCTAATGTTATTCTTATGGAGGATAAGAAAAATTTTATCAGGAGTCATTCACGGTGATATTATGGGGTGCAGGGTGTGGATCCCGCCCGCGGCGTCCTTGTCGCGCACCCTGGGCAACGGGGCGTCACAAGCCAGTGGCGTCACGGCTAGCGCGGGTAAAATCCACTTGGCTGTGAGACTCTTCTTCTCACAGTTTCTTCCAGGGCCAAGGCCTTTCTTCTCACCTTTTGGGCCTTGGCTCGCCTTCTTTCTTCTTTCCTGGGCAAGCCTTGCTCATCTTCTTCTTTTCTTCGACCCCGCATCATGGGTGTCTTTCCGCCTTCTTTCGACCGGTGTCCACTGGGGGGTCCCTGGGAGTGTCCCTGGTGTCGCAGGGGCTGATGGGTGTTTGCACTGCCGATGGGTTCTCTTCAGTGGGTGTCAGGAGCCAGCCCCTTCGGGCCCTGGTCAGGGAGTGTGGCGTGGGTGCAGAGGTCGGGCTCTGCACTGCCACGGTGAACCCCGGCACGTCTGGAATCCGGTGCCGGCAAACGGAGGTCGGGTCCCCGGGGAACTGGGGTGGGGGCATCGTCCCCCTGGGTATACCCTCGCCTGGCCAATTCCGGGTTCACCCTCGTCGTGCGATGCGCTGGTTAAACTAAAGTATGGCAACCCCTAAAAACAATGACAACATCAACATTGGCAACGATATGAGGGAGTTTCCAGAACTCCCTCCTCCTAGCGCCAGTACTGCCTCCATTTTTCGGAGGAGTAGCTTAGTAGCGAGGTCCCCACCACTGGCCTCTTCTCCTGTGATCGCGCTGGCTTCCACGGATTCAGCCAGCTCGAGGAATACCCCAAAGCCAAGAACGGTTCGAGCTCCGTCTCCGGTAGTTTCGCCGGATGAAAGGAACGTGGCTATTGCTCAGGAAAAGGTCGAGGAGGAACTGCAGAGGATGCGGGACACTCTCCTCGACATGTCCGCCGCGGTCGCGAAGCAGAAGACCGTGTCGATGGGCATCAAGAACGGGATAGTGACCCTGGATGCATCCCTTGATGTCTTCGACTCGATGCTCGGTCTCTGGAAGGCATCGCTAAGGCGGCTCAGGCTTCTGGAGGAGAAGCAGGGGCAAGCTCCACTTCCATCTTCGGAGTCTGGGGCGCCTGGTGGTGGTGCCAAGAGATCGGCGACTAGCCCTCCTGCGGAACAGCAAACGGAGAAGAGACCGGACGTCAAGAATGACTCGGCTATAATCAAGACAATTTCCCTAACTTGGGTCCAGCCTTCCTAAGGTAATAATGGAACATATGAATGAATAAATAGGATGTGTTAGTGGAAATGCTTTAATTTTAATATTCTACCGTAATTTTTATATTTTTGCTGTAGTCATTCTAAATTAAAAATGAGATAACTCTTTATTTAATAATAAGCATATTTGTTATGAGGTGCATCGATGCCTTTAATGTTTATAGTGTTTCCTTTTAGTCATACCTTGCTCTAATGATTTGTCCTAGGATTTATTTATTGCCATTTTAATTATATCTGTAAGCTGGGCGAAAAAACCCTGATCGTTTTTTTTTTTTTTCTCAACATAGAAACTTATGCAAATTTCATGTTTAAACATGTTTGCAGCAGCGAAAGTGTTAAAATTTGTTTAGTTTGTACCTATAGAAAATTCTCTTAAATGGTGTTGGTCGGTATAATGCATAAGTACCAAAAAAAAAAAAAAATAATAATAATAATAATCAGTTTATTGCAAACAACATTAGCCTATGAAAATGTGTGCAAAATTAGGAGGAGATGAATGATAGGTTTTGGTTGTCTTCGCCTTCTATATTTGGTTAAAGTCATGATCAAGTGTAACCAATGTCAGCCTCAAAACTGGTATAGACCAGTTTTAAGGTAGTCCTGGGACACCATTAGACTGACTAGGCTGCAGCCTAGGGCGCCAGTCAGCCAAAGGGCGCCGTAGGGCCTCAAATTGTTTTTAATAATATTGGAAGTGCGGTGGTAAATTAGCTAGAGGGAATTTTAGTTCCGCGCGCCCTTTTCCGACGCCACACCCGCTTTGTTCTCGGTTTGACAGAAGGGTGGTGTAGTTGTTCCTAAGCTCGTGATTAGGAATGGACGGGTCCCGAATTTTTGGGAAAAAAGACCCGTTTTTGGAGTGGGATTTATTTTACCACGGGATTAATTCGGTAGGGGATTATATCTCAAAACGGTCATCTGCGATGGGATCGTCTTTTACGGCCGTGACTACGCGACACGGTCGTCATTTACGACTAACATAACGTGGTCCGGTCGTCTGTTTCGGCGGATAGCGGCGCGATCGTCATTATTTTTCTATAAAGTGCTGTTCGATCGTCATTTATGGACGAAGGCACGTGTTGCGGTCTTCAATTACGGCAAATATCGCGGTCTGGCCGTCATTTACAATGGAACTGAAACCGAGAGATTTAGGTTCTCGAATTCGGTTCTCAAAGTAAACCAATAAAATTGTTGAGAACCGAAACTGACACATCGCGAAATACTTTTTAAGTCTTAAGTTTTGAATTGTTTTCCTGGTAGGTTTTTTTTGGGGGGGGAGGGGCGCCAAATCAACTCAAGCCTATCAGGGGCGGCCCGTCAGTTTTTCAGCGCCCGTGCAAAGACCAAGCTTGCCCCCCCCCCCGTGTCCTTAGGGCGGTGCATCAGATACAGCCACACAGGGCATCGCACCTACGAAGGCCTCGCGCTTGAGAGATTTTGATTTTGACGGGGAAGCTAGAGACGTCATAGCCATGGCAGGGAGGAAACTTGTAGGCTATTGGCGATTAAAAATTAAAAAACTAATGACAATTACAATTACTAGTACTAGTAGTATTTTTGTCTGGTAGTCTAGTAAGGCTCGGTTCACACGAGCGAGAGGATCGCCACGATCTCACGAGCGATCTATTCTCGGCGAGCTTAGACATTTCGACCATTTCCCAATTGTTACTAATCTATAGCTTATAGAGTTGCATTGCATTATTAGTATTCGTAACTGGTAAATCAAGGGCAAAGTTTGACTGGAACAAATTAATTTTTTATCAAGTTTTTAATTTATTTATTATAATGTAATATTTTACGTTTTCCCCCGTGAATGATCAAATATTTCAGACTTTCATAGTTATTTCACAATCTACATGATTAATATGGTTTCCAGTGAGGGGTTCAGTATACAAATTCATCTGGTGGAGTTCTAGATTTATTTATATAAAACGAATACCCCTAACACTAATTACCTCTTTCGAAACAGATATAACCACAAAATTTGAGGTTTTGAAAAAAGTGAGACATTTTCATGTGTGTGTCTATTACCTACAACCCCTATTGCCAACCACCCTTAAACCCATATCTTATACCAAAATAACCTTGTACCCCGTAAACGTATTTTTTATTCAATTTTGTTTGCCAAAAAAACATGGCGTCTTAAAGACTTCGAATTTTATTAAATCAAAGATATTACAGTGGTTCTAGCAATTTTTGGTAGGAAAATACTACCAATCCATATACTGGTAGGAAAAAGTGTAGAGGCGTGTGAACTCCGAATTTCTCTACTGTAGCACTGCTTCATCTTGCTGCGAGATCGTGGTGAGGTAGCAGCCCAGGCGAGCTCCGGCGACTCGCGGTGATCTCACTGCCAACTCCCTTGAATCACACTATTTGTTTCCTGGCTGCTTCATCGCGCTCGCGCGAGATCGCAGCGATCTCGCCGGTGAAAATCGCTCTTGTGAGCCGAGCCTAAGGGTTGAGTATTTTGTTCCTAACTTAATGTACAATACAGTAGTGCAGAGGCAACACTTTATGACCGGTAGGCGATGCACGGTAGAATTTCGGGGGGGGGGGGCTAAGGACGGCGCTGGTGGCCCCCCGACCACTCCTCATCATCCAAAATCTTCCCCACATAGCTCTGAGATAAGAATGACACGTGCGCGCCTCGCTCCCTCGCTTGTTGCATTTGTTTTCTTTCTCGTTCCGTGAGATACTGATCATCTAAAATGGCAAGCTATGGAACACATTCAGCTTAGAGACTTATGTAATTCAAAATTTTTATTTAATATATTATAGACCTAGGAATGTTCCTGATTCCGATATTCCGCGCCATAGGTGTAATTCGGGGGTGTAAGTTGCCCCCCAAACATTTTTGAGACAATATGATTGTAATATATGAAAAGTCACAATAATCACGATCACGACCATGTTTGCCCCTCCAATCAAAATACATAAATTATGCGTATGTTCCGCGCCACTAAAATTTTTTTACATTAACAAAAAACTCAAAAACTCATTTAAATTAACTCAAAACCTCAAATAATTTTAAAAAATCTTAATATGTAAAAACAACAAATGCACACACTTGTAGTCGAAGTGCCACAATACACTGCGTATAAAAAACAATGATGCATTTCTTTAAGAAAAACAATAATGAAAACTGAGTAGGAAGGGGGAAGTACATACTGATAAAAGTACACCGCTGTTCAGAGGGTGGGAAATATTTCGTCCGGGGGAACCAAAATAATCATCAAATTTGACCAAGATTCTTATGGTTTCGGGAGTCTGTGAGGCTGAAGTTTTTGCGATGAAAACAGCAAAGTTTGTTGTTAGAATAATTTTTGTTTTTAACAAAACTATTTTTTTCTGAATATAATTATTGTTTTTAAAGTATTACACGATTTTCAGTTATACAGACTCTATCTTCGAGTATTTAATCTTTAAGGTTTTGTGTAGCTTAATTTTTACTTTCTCCCTCTATACATGGTATATAGAGAAAGTATTGTTTTCGTCAAAATGTTTGAATTTGAGTTGTTAGTGGAAATATTCGTTTTGGTGCTCCCTGAACCCAATAAAGTGGTTTTTACGTGATGTGTGTCTGTGTGCGCGTGTGCGCGTGCGCTCGTGCGTGTGTGCGTTCTTGCGTGTGTGCGTGTGTGCGTGTGTGCGTGTGTGTGCGTGTGCGTGCGTGCGTGCGCGTGCGTGCGTGCGTGCGTGCGTGCGTGCGTGCGTGCGTGTGTGCGTGCGTGCGTGCGTGCGTGTGTGTGTGTGTGTGTGTGTGTGTGTGTGTGTGTGTACAGAGCCAGAGTCCTAACCAATGGGTCGATTTTTATGAAATTTGGTATGTAGGTACTAATACACAATATCTCAAGGCGAATGACACCACCCGCATTTCTGTAAAAATTCGGGTTCAGAAATTACAGGACTTAAAACATCAAAAATGCAGTTTGTTGGATTTTTCTAAAAAAAAAAATTAAAAAATATTACTATTCACCATTAAAAAGAGCTCAAAAAACTAAATAATTTAGTATTTTGAATTACTATTCTACGATTGCTGGTTGCGGAGAAAAATGAAATTTTCATTTTGCGGTAAACGCAGTACGTTGCCCAATGTTATTCTTATGGGGAATACAATAATTAATATTTCTCTCTTATTTACTGATCAATTTCATTCAAACTTTATATGCTTGTCAAGTTAGCATTGACCAAAAGAGTAAATTCAAAATATGTTGCCCCTTAATAACCCTGGGGTGGAAAAGGGGGCATTTTCCCTCTTAAAACCACGAGTGTGGCAATGGATTCTGTAGTGCCTCCAAAGCAGGGATTTGGGTGGATGGTTTTGAAAACAACTTTTTTACAAGATTTTCTGTACATTCGACCGTGCTTTGTATTCTATACTTAGTAAATAAAAAAAATTAATTCATTAAAGTAGGGCTAAAAGGGAGAAACTATGTGTTAGTTTCCTGATACCATTTATTTAATTTGTTTTGATTCTCTGATAATATTGAATCTTGCCATCTGTACGTGTTTGGATCACTTTAGTTTAATACCAGTGACTCTAAAAACTTAAGTTGGATGTAAACATGTTTTTTTTTTCGTTAATAAAAAATTCTGATATCCTATACTGCCGTAACTTATTTTTGGTACACTATATTTTCAAAATAAACTAAAGAAGTGAACCTTAACAGTAACGATAGAAGGGGGCGCCAAAATCTGAGGAAGGCACATCATGTTATCCCTCTTGTTATATATAATAGCAATATTAAACTCAAATCATTGCAACTTAAATTAAAGATGAAATCCCGTTTCAATACTCTCCAATCCTCAAACCAAATCTTTTTTCATCTAGGAAGTAGTTTAAAATAATCGACGAGGGCGGATTAAAACAGTTAGTTAAAACGTGTAAATTGATATTTTAACATTGCAATTTTCTTGCATCGTATTGCGCGTTTTATTTACACTCTCTACACCAATCAGAATGCCCTGAAGTTGTCACAAAACGACAGAGGTCAAAACAGATTCTCGATTTGGAATAGAGGGGAGCGGAAGTTGTGTTATCTGATATGTAAATGTACTCGTATAATGAAGGTCATGGTGAATATACAACTTTCTTCCCAATAACTTCTTTCTTCAACTTATAATATTAGTATTAGTACTGTATACAACAAATTCATAAATACTTTATTTTGAACCCCCCCCCCCCCCCCGCATCGCACGACACATCATGAGCGCCGAGCGCCGCCCTCCCAAAAGCGCTGCGCCCCGTGCTGGAGCATGGGTCGCACTGCCCTAGAGCCGGTACTGAAGCCTATACAGGCGCCACAACTCTTAATCAGGCCCCGTCAATAGCTAATATGTTTTCCCACTATCAACAGGCTAATATCACAGTTCTTTAATTGCAGGTAATTGAATATCATTATGCTCTTCTGCTTCAGCTCATTCAAAATACAAAAAGTTTTGAGGTCAAAATGTTGTGTTATAACTTCCAAGTTCAATACATTTTCTTTTTCGAAATAAGTTATACTCGGAATCAGGATCATCTTTATTTATAATCTTCAAGATTTTAAATAGTGACACATAAACTTAAAATCTAAATTTAATTGATTGAATATTATGTCTCTTCTTCTTCTCCCCTCCACTGGCAGAATCCTGCCAAGGTGTAGAACGGCCAGTCTTGGAGCCATGTTTTAAGTCGTTCAGCAAACTGTCGTTTGTCAGTTCATTGTTGAATTTAACTTTATATATATATATATATATATATATATATATATATATATATATATATATGTTTATATAAATACGTGTCTGTTAATCCTTTTGAAAAAAAACATTAGATTTCGATGAAATTTGGCACAAAAATGTAAAGCAGAAAGATCGGACCATGGAAGCAGGGCCATAGACAGTTTTGACGGGCCCCGGACAAAATTACTTGGCCGGGCCCCACCCCCAACCCCTTTTGCCATCCCTTGCTACTAGTATACATTGACTGAATAGCATTTGACCGGTGACCAGCCCTCTTTAAAATGTCAAAAATACAAAGGTTTTATCCCATCTGAAATTAGGATCTGTATTTATACTAAACTAAATATAAAACAAAAATTAATAAGTGCAAACAAAATCTAGACCTATAGAAACTTGAAATAAGAATATTTTAAAATATAGGATATCTTAAATTGATATCAGTTGATTATCCTTTCTGCTACGGACATTTTAATCGAAAAAAAAATATTCCCAGGCTGTTCCATACTAATCTTCCTCTATTTCATGGTGCACCAGTCACGTTGTAAAATACAGACACACACTTATAATAACACTTATTATTTATAACAAATTTATCGCTGTTGTTGCTTTCAGACCTACTGAAATAGAGAGTTCATTTGCTAAATAATAAATAATATTACAAACAGAGAATATTATTTTTTTAAATTAAATTTACACGATTTTAAATCGTACACACAATTGTTAAAATACATGATTGTAAGCTAAATGAGGAGCTAACTATTAAGCCTAAAGTCATTTTTTAATGCTTCTTGTGAAGTCCTGATACAAAGTTATAACATCGTTTAAAAAATATAATACAATACTAAGGTTACTCAGCATAACAGAGAAACTATATTTAACTACTATCGTCAATTTGGTTGGGGAGGGGTGACGAGAGTGAGAAGGACCTTCCATTATCAGTCATGAAACCAGGTAGCCTTAGTTGGCAGCAAGGTTTCGGGTGTGGGTTCTTCCTCACCGAGGATGCAGATTGTGATTGTAGAATACAATGTTTCAGGAACATGTTGTTTCAGTTTTATTAAAAGAAGTGGTTTGACGTTTGACTGATGGTGAGGGATCGGGCCCGGGCACTGTTGTCTCAGTTTTATCTTCATTCAAGGAAAATAAAGATTGATTGCGTGATGGTAAGCGTCCTGTTGTACTTTTAATGTCATTGGACGTTTTTTCGATTTTTTTCAGAGATGTTTGGCCTCTGGAAGCCTCCATCTCACGTGCTTGTTTTGATTTTCTCTTTTGGCACCCTGATTTATAAGTAGGTACCGGCGGTATTAATGCCGGCGCGGCGTTGAGTTTTAAACTCAAAATCAAAATCACCAACAAAATAAAAACAAAACTCTTCCTTCCCCCAACAAACTGTTAACTAATAGAAACAATACACATCACACAATGAATCAGAATGACGACTAGCCTACATTACAAGTACTCCGCACCGCAAATAACAAATAAATTGTCGAGATACAACAGGTGAACACCGCCGTCAGCGCCGTAGTAAGAGCAAGGGAGGTTAGAGACGCGCAACACCATTCCAAGCTTGGCACTGAGGCAGTACGTCAGTGTTGTCATAGACGGCGAGTGACCGTTGACGATTTATGGAAATTGAAGTAGTGTACAGTAAAATTCCAGGGATTTTTCGGGTTTTTCTTTCCAGATGGCCTTTCTCGCCACTCTCTACACTCTTAACAACTCGTGATGTCATGGCTGGGGTTCCCCAAGGCTCAATAGTAGGGCCCATACTATTTAACTTATTTTTGACAGACATCCCCATTCCACTGAACGCTTCACTTGCATTGTATGCCGATGATACTGCTATTATAACTCAGCACTCTAAAATTCCTACAGCACAACAAAATCTGCAAACTTCCGTCGACACGCTGGTGGAATGGTTCGACAAATGGAGGCTTAAGGTAAACCCTTCGAAATGTGAAGCCAAAATCTTTACTTTAAGGAATCCTCAACTTCCTCCTAATATTACTATAGGTGATACTATAATTGAATGGAATCCCTCTGACCAGTCTATAAACTATCTAGGAATTCATCTCGATCAAAAGCTGAATTGGAATCTACTTGTAAATTCAAAATTGACAGAAGATTATTCTCGGTTATCCCTTTTCCATTGATCAACAGGAACTCTTCACTCAAACCAAAAGATTGAATTTTAATATATAAAAGTATTGAAGACCTTTAGTGATGTACGCTTGTCCTATTTGGGGATTATCAATTTCAAAAAGTAAATAAAATAAAATTCAAGTGTTCCAAAACAAAATTCTTAGGATCTGTACAAACTCAATATGAATTTTTTACCGAGAATCAGTATTTAAGAGCATTAAATTACGCTCTACAAGACTAAATGACTACCATATCCCAGAATGTATTTTTAAGGCTACTTTACTGGAAGACCGAAATATAAATAAATTCGTTAAAAATCGGTTTACTGGCGAATTTTTACAAAACCAAGTATTGACGTTTATCAATGCACAGTCTAACATTTAACGTGCAAACAGTACGTCTAACATATGTTTAAAGGTTACTTTACTTGAAGACCGAAATATACATAAATTCGTTAAAAATCGGTTTAGTGGCGGATTTGTACAAAACCTGGTATTTACGTTTACCAATGCACAGTCTACCATTTAACGTACAAATAGTACGTCTAATACATATTTAAAGGTCACTTTACATAAAGACCGAAATATACATAAATTAGTTAAAAATCGGTTTAGAGGCAGATTTTTATAAAACCTGGTATTTACGTTTACCAATGCACAGTCTAACATTTAACGTAAAAATAGTACGACTAATACATATTTAAAGGTCACTTCACTTGAAGACCGAAATATAAATAAATTTGTTAAAAATCAGTTTACCATCAGATTTTTACGAAACTCAGTATTAAAGTTTGCTAGTGTATAGTCTAACGTATAACGTGCAAACAGTACGTCTAACATACGTTTTTAGGTCAGTTCACAGGGAGACCGAAGTACAAAAATACATTCATATAACTTCTATTTACTAAGTAACTTTAACGAAACACAATGCTCTGGTTTACTAAGATGAACTATAGTATATAAGGTAAAAGTAGTACGTCTAATGCGAGTTTCAGATTAAACTTTAATGAAAAACCAAAATATGAAAAAATTTGTAAAAAATCTGTTTTATTTTCTTAGTTTGACAAAACACGATATTTGAATTAAGTAGTGTGTAGTTGCACATATAACATGCATTTAGTTTGTCTAACATGCGTTTCTAGGTAATTTTACCTAAAGAGCGAAGTACAATGAATTTGAACGCGGTTGTTTACGAAACTCAGTATTGTTATCTAATCCCTAATCTTAGTTTATGATAGCCGGTCACATTTACCTCAACATTGATTTTACCGTGAATTTTTTTCGGTTGTGTGTTTAGAGGAAGCATCGATAGAAAAAACATGAAAAGGTATATATATTTCTCAGCTAGGAAATAGAAACGAACAGTCAGCAGACACTTACAACTCAACACGTTTAAACTAAATACAAGGCATTGTTAATGGATTTAAATAGTATTAAACGCACATGTTATAATGCAAATAATAACTGTTGTTGTTTTTTGTTTTTTTTTAGTCATGTGACATCCTTTTAGCGAATTTCCCCTATAGGGAAGAAGCTATTACCGTAGTCGGCATGGTAAGACCTAGGCCCGGGACCATGATAACTTTTCGTTTTGAGGTCCCAGACCCCAAAAACACCATTCATTCGATACTGTATATATATATATATATATATGTGTGTGTCCGTGAGCACGATAACTCTCGTAAAAATGATTCGATTTTAATGAAACTTGGTATAAACGAGTAAAGCAACATTTATGACTAAGTTCGAAAACCAGCCTGATCGCTCTATCCGAAGGGGTATTTTGGGGGGGTTTTGTACCCCAAAAATGGGTTTTTTGAATTTTTACATATAATTTTTGAAAAAGTCAAATTTTAGTTTTGACCATTCGATTCAGCTTAAAAAGACACACAATTTGATATTTTGATCATTCCTCTACGTCAATTGGTTACCGAGATATTGAAAGTGCTAAACACAGTACGTTGTCTAATGTTATTCTTATGGAGGAAAAGAAAATTTTTTTATCTCGCTTATTTATGAATGTATACTGACGAAACTTGGTATACAGCTTCATCTCGTTGAGGTCTATTGATATTTTCTCCAAAAACATTTTTTTACATAATTCTCCCATAGCAGCAAACCTGTGTACTCAGCCCCCATGTTATTCTTATGGAGAATAATTAAATGCTCTGTCTCCCTTAATTATGAACATAAATGAACAAAAACTGGTATACGACTTCACCTAGTTGAGTTATATTGATATAAGCATAAAAACCCATTTTTTGTGTTCCTTGTTGCAGCAAACCTGCGTACTCAGCCCCAATGTTATTCTTATGGAGAATAATTAAAATTGTATATATCGCTTATTTGTGAATATATTTTTATGAAACTTGGTAAGTGGCTTTATGTAGTATTAAGACATTTATATCTCCATTGGAAATTCGCTGAGTATACAGGTTTGCTGCGACGGGGGTATTTACAACTTTTACTCATGTATCACGATTATAAATTAATATTTATAAGCTGGCTTATATGAAGTAATATCACATGACGGTAATTCAAATATTCAGCTCTTGTAACAAACAGGTTGAAACCTGTTAAAACATCGATCTGTGATTGGTGGAAATAAACCGGTCTTTGGTTGGTCAAAATTATGCGTTCTTCTCTGTGATTGGTCGGGAGAGGGATTAAGAGTTGAGGAGAAGTACTGAAACAAGATCTTGAGGATCACAGCGTCATTCTGCCCCCTGCTGGCATGTTGTTTAGAGGTCCCTGCGCTTCTCATATTTGTGAATTATGTCTTGTATTACAGCGTACGTGTTTAATAACCGGCACGTTACTGTACTATTTGATAATGACAATAATCCGTGGTTTAAAGCTAAGGAGGTAGCTGATATTTTGAAATATAAAGAACCGAAAAAGGCAATAAGAGATCATGTAAGAGCAAAACATGTAAGAGCGATGGAAGACAGTCCCGCGTATTTTCCACCACAAACTGCAGAACCACAACCACCAGTGGCAGCACCGTCACGACCGGTCGCTGCTGGCCCTACCGCCATCGCCACTGCGACATCATTGGAGTCGACGTCATGCGAGTGTTCGCACTGCAAGAGATCATTCACGACGCAAAGTGGACATCGTCGCCATCAACGACTTCATTGTTCCGTTCTTATGAAAGAGCGAGAGAACCATAATTTCTCCCACAGCAGCATTACCAGTAGCGGTAGCAGAAACGACAACATCAGTGAAAGTGTCTGTGGCGATTCTACAGACTTTGGGTTGGTGTTAAAACCTTCGAACGATTCGCCGACTGTCAGTTGGACCGATGCCGGTTATTATAATACAGTACAGAATCCCAAAAATCGGGGTAACATGTTCTTGAAAATTCAATTACACCACAGAGGTCGTTCTACGCATAATTGCAATATATATTTGGACGAAAATAAAGACTATGAAATATACATTATGATTATGGACATTGTGAAACGATTAGAATACTTGTGGGTGGACCGATTTACCGGAGTACCGAGAGTCACAGGTTTAACACAGACAGTAATACCACTAGCGGCGTGGTGTAAAACAGATAGTGGTGAAAATTGCAGAACAAAAAACGACGGGAAAGGCATAATGGCGACGGCACCAGTGAGTCACGCCAGAGTTGGTGCTAACATTGAATGCACAACACCCAAAAAATTTGCATAATCCTCGTGCATAAAACGATAGAATCTCGCATCCCATTAGAGCCAATTCCAGGAATCGAAACAATGGATCACCTAGAACAATAGACCAACATGTCGAGACCTGTCAGACCAATAAATCAATAAAACACATGCACCGAATTCCAGGAATCAGAACAATATAACACCTGCACCGAGTTCTGAGAAACGAAACAATATACAGACATTTAAAACCTGTCAGAATCAGAACAATAGAGAACACCTGCGTCGAATTCCGAGACACATAACTGATGCGTGGACGACCCATCCTTTTAGCAGGAACAAGCCACCTGCTTCATTTCTTTTTTTTTCAAATCAATATGCGGAGTGGACGTGTTTTAGTATCATATCCTTACTCATGCACTAGCATTTATGAAAACTTATCATTACCAACGGCGACAAATGCAGTGGCGGAGTGACATTCATCACAAATCAGCAATTGTAGTGGACATTCAATGTTTCAAGAATAATAACGAGTTTATAGTGAAAGAAGAGGCTGTAATTGAAGTGTCCTCTGGTACGTTACTGTTACATTGCATCGTCCGTCCACCTTTCGATCGAGATTTCTTGTCAGAGGACAAACTTCAGGAGAGTGATTGGCAGACGAAACACTATCACAGTCTCGACTGGAATCAAGGCGATATTTCGTATCATATGATGATCGATAAACTACGAAAATATATCGTTAATCGGTCAATTATTTACGTCAAAGGACTGAAAAGGAAAGAATTTGTCTTAAAGACTTTAATCACGGACATTAAACCTTCCTTCAACCAATCAGCGGCCGAAGTGTTGGTGACTGACATGTCCGACATCGGCTGCGAATCACTCGCCTCAATCACCACTCTGCTACCCACCATTACGCTGAGTTGCGGTCAACACAAGAACTTGAAGAACCGTTGCGCACTCGCCAATTGTTCGTTGTTACGCGGTTGGCTCAACGCTAAAGAGACGCATCGCAGTTCATGTTGCTGCTGTTGTCTGTCCTACCGTCATCGAACTTCCACTACCCTCGCAATCATCCCGGAAGAATGAACACCAAGTTTGTTTGGGGGAAAAATTTAGTGAACTATCTGAAGACAGAACACTGAACCACAGAGTGTACGCATCGAACGGTCTACTAGCGCACATCGCCCCACCAACAGCTCTAGTAGTTATCGCAAACACAGAGTGATGACCATCGCGTATTCTACTTGGACAGAGCCACTAGTATTTCGCCAGTTTTAGTCAAATAATGTCATCGGACTAGTAACGCTTCCTGAAATGCAAAACTACAACTGTTAACAAACATACTCTTTTGGACTTTATGTAAAGCAAGACGAAGAAATATCTTTAATTTCCATTATAACTTTAATAGGTTTCTAAGCTTAATATTTATAGCCACATTAACAGAATATATTGGTGTTATTTCTATCCCTTACACCTATTTTTTATAATAAAATAGGTAATAGTGTGTCAGTGGTCATAAGTCGATATGGACTCAAATTGGAAATAGAAACTTGAGTGTTTATACTATCTCACAAAATCTCGAAAATTTTGCGTTTTGCATTATAAAATATGTGTTTAATAGCCAACCCGTATGTAGTATTTGTACCAACTGGTTCTATACATCGGTAAAGGTTACAGTACTCGGTGTTTGGATATGATAGTTCTTTCATGCGGAAGCATGAAAAGCATAAACTTAAATATAAAACTACGAACTCATGAATTACGATTCGTTCGTACATGTCCCTTTAATTTCACGTTTAAACATCATTTTCCGGTCTATATAAGTAACGAGTTGTAACATGCATTCTAAACAAGATCTTATTAGTCAAAACGTTCAGCACTCCCTATCACTAATGCCACTTTGCTTCTTCTCCGTTTCTATGCGATATTAAGTGACATAAACCAACAGCACAGGCAGTTAAAAAGAATACATATTTAAAATATATTGAACAAAAAAGGTAATAATACAATTGCTAAACTACTTCTGTCAATACAATTTACAAATAAAAGTATTAATTTTCTTCTCTATCACACGTAAAGCATTGGCTTGACTTAAGCTTGCTTGGTTGACAGATGTCAAAGTGTTAGTCATGTAGTATCATAAACAGAAGTTAGTAGCTATTCAGAGGCTTCTGTACCTATCTCTAAGAGCCATTCGGACAACCGTCTTTTGTACACACTCCTTGACACCCGCAGGTATCTTACAACATACGTTTTTAACAATCAATCCATAACTGATAAGAGATCATATAAGAGCAAAACATGAATGCCATTATAACAATATACAAGAGGGGTGAAACGCCCCTCTTGTTAAACGTATTCTCTGATTGATCTGCTGAGTGATAAAGCGTCATTTTGCACCTTGATATCATGTTGGTCAGCAAACCCTGCGCTACTCATGTTTATAAAGCATGTCTTGCAATATAGCGTACATGTTTAATAAGCAGTCAGACAGCGTACTGTTTGGCAAAGACAACAGTCCTTGGTTTAAAATCATAACAGTTAGCTGAAATATTAGCATATATTATTAAAACTAAACTTATAAAAAGCACAAATAAAAAATAAAATAAAAAATTAATATTAAAATTTTAAAAATAAAAATTGGCGAATGCCGGTGGTGGCGGCGTCAGTGTCCTAAGCGCCACCGCCGGCGTTCGCCATTTTTAATATTAATTTTATTTTTATAGCAAATCAGCAAGTGATTATGGCTTTTATAAGCCGAAACATGTAGTGTTAATTAATTAAAATGTTTTCTCCAGGGTACTCATGTTACTTACTTTTCATCTATCATATAGTAGCCCTTCTATGTGAATTTAATTTTATATATATATATAGAGTATATATATACAGTTTCGAACGAATGGTGTTTTTGGGGTTTGGGGACCTCAAAACAAAAAGTTATCATGGTCCCGGGCTTAGGTCTTACCATGCCGACTACGGTAATAGCTTCTTCCCTATAGGAGAAATTCGCTTATAAAAACGGCCTAAATTAACGTTATAATACACATATACATAGAACAAGTGACCTACACACGGCGGACTTTTACTCCAAGTGGATGGTAGGTCGAACTGAACACAGATGAAGTGAGCAGAGTACTCTTGACGTCAGAATTAATCATCTGTCGCGTTGCGAAATCCCTCCTCTCCCTCACTCAATAAAGGTCAGTAGAAAGGTCATTGATCAGCTGGTGCGACGACAGTGTCTCGACTAGTCCATCTCATTGCATATATGCATATATGGGGCTCAGCCAAATAGAGCAACAAGAAACACAGGGGACAAGATTCTTACCTCGCAGAATACACAATCAAGAAAAGGAGCTGATAGCAGAAATACATGTCAATCCCTCGTCTATGATTGTGCTGTCTTCTGGGAGTCTCAGAAATGTTACGAGTCATTCAAAATGCTTGTAAGTTGTAGGCTAAATAAGAAAACTACTCTACCTTTGTTCGATATACTTTTTTTGGTTTTTTCCACTAGAAGATTCTCCTAAAACTTGGTGGTAGGTATAAAGCATAAATACCGACTTGTCACCTGTTTTATTAGCTATGCTAAAAAAAATGTATTGTGAATAAAGAATCTGCATCTGAAACCGAGACTGGAGACTCACTTGCAAGGAACCAGTGTCGGGATCCAGCCGGTGAAACAGTGGATCAAGCTCAAGTCCACGCAGTGACTGGGCGGCATCCAGCTGAGAGCGGCCACCTTGAGCAGGGCCTTGGACAGTAACGGGAGCCACAGGTTATCTGGCCGAGACATGGGCAACAGGATCTGACCCTGAGCGTCCACTGGCAGCCTGTCATCCACGAAGATACGGCGCCACTTGCCCTGTGGTCATATCACACGTGTGAAAAGGAGGAGTCTATGCTCTGTTCCACATTCACCAAGTACAGGAATTTCAGCGCCAACGGCTATTTTTTAATAGTGCACTTAAACGCTTTTAGGGAAAGCAGTCCAAACCCATCAAATTGTTGTAAACACCCTGGGATTTGAACCCGTGACTTCCTGAACCAAAGTCCAAAATGCTAACCGTTAGGTTGCTAGACTTCTTATGGAGCTTATGGTACTAAATGAGCTGAGTACATTGTTGGCTTTGCTGTGCAGGTTGCATCAACTGTCTCCTCAACTTGCGAGAAGGTGCCAAGTAAATGCTCAGGACAGCTAGTGCAACTTGAATTGCCATTGAGACATATCGCTTATGGGCGCTCCATACTGTACAGTGAACGGGGGCCAGAGTATGCAAACTTACATGAATCAGAAATATTTATAATTTAACTATAGAATTTCCTTATAGATGAACTTAACAAAATTAATAAAGGCCTGATAACAATATTTTCTAGGCTATATCGAACGTCTTTATGTCTAATTTTTTTGGAAAATACAATAGAACCTCGATAGTTTGACACTGTGGACTAAAGGGGTGTCGAACTATAGGGAGTATATGGAACATTTAACATAGGGAGTATTATGAGCAGAAAAACAATAGAATCACGAAAGAATCAAAAATGTGTTTAACTCCCGCAGCGTTTCGAACGAACTGACTTGACCTACTTACTGAGAAGGGCGGGGAAGGGGGTGAATAGGACGGGGTAGGGGATAGGAAGGATAAGTTATTTATATAAAAGGAGGTAGCGCACGTTCGCAAAAACAATAAGCGGGCTCCCATCACTGACCAGCGAACCCGTCAAGGACACTATATCGGTCGCCGCTACTGTCATGCCATGTCGTCAGGGCCCGTGCCGAAATATACAGACTGTCGAACTATCGAGTGTCGAACTTTCGAAGTTCTACTGTACAACTAAAACACCGGACGCGGTAGCTTAGAGGTAAAGTGCCTAACTAGCAAGTCAGACTTGGCCAGTTCGATCCCGGTCTCAGCCGACTCCTGTAAGATCATGAGCGGTCACCTCTGGCTTGCCCATGTGACTAATTCTGTTACGGTACCTCGCTGTCTTTAGTTCACCGCACAGGTCAATGACTTATTGTGGCGGGCAGTTGAGATTTTTTCTAAAAAATAAAAACTGGTAAAAATGTATTTAGACCTGGAACTAATTTTTAAGAACTGTTAGCGAGACTTGATGGTAAGAGAAAATACACCCGTCGCAGCAAACCTGCATACTCAGCGAATTTCCAATGAATATATAACATAACACTTAACAGGATTCATAAGAAATGTATTCACAAACAAGCGATATTTAAAATATTAATTATTCTCCATAAGAATAACATTGGGGATGAGTACGCAGGTTTGCTGCAACAAGGCACGCAAAATAATGGGTTTTTATGCAAATATCAATAGAACTCATCTTAGTGAAGTCACATACCAAGTTTCATCCATATACATTCATAAATAAGCGATATATAACATTTTAAGTATTTTCCATAAGAATAACATAGGGACCAAGTACCTAGGTTTGCTGCTACAGGAACCATAGGCGAAAAATTGTTTTTTTGTGGAAAATAAACCACAACCAGATCAAGCCATATACCAAATTTCGCCAGTTTATGTTCATAAATAAGCGAGATATACAATTTTTCTTTTTCTCCATAAGAATAACATTAGACAACGTACTGTGTTTAGCACTTTCAATATCTCGGTAACCAATTGACGTAGAGCAATGATCAAAATACCAAATTGTTTGTTTTTGTAAGCTGAATTCAATGGTATAAATTAAAATTTGATTTAAATTAAAATTACATGTGAAAACCCCAAAAAACACATTTTTGGGGTACAAAACCCCCCAAAACCCCCCTTCGGATGGTGCGATTCATCTGGTTTTCGAACTTGTTTAAATAAATGGTACTTTACACATTTGTACCAAATTTCATTAAGATCGGACCTTTTTTACGAGAGTTATCGTGCTTACGGACACATATATATATATACATATATACAAATTTGAACGAATGGTGTTTTTGGCATCTGGGGACCTCAAAATGAAAAGTTATCATGGTCTCGGGCTTAAGTCTTACCATGAGACCTACGGTAATAGCTTCTTCCCTATAGGGGAAATTCGCTAATACAGGGTTGTGCAGGGAAGTTACCCTCACATGACATGCAAAGGCACAATTTGGGGGTTCGAGGGGGGCATTTGGAGAGGATATCATAGTAATCAGGGGTGTACTGACAGTATGAAAAGGGCGGTGGAATAGGTCCTGAGGGCGCCAGTATTCTGGAAGAAATGTTGCTCGGGGGTGGGGGGGGTGCGTGATGCGCTGCAGTTCAAGGGGACAGCATGGTACAAAAAGCTGCTGCAACTTTGTTAACGGTGATTCTCACTTAACTGGTTTATTTGAACTTGAGTTTTCCCTAATTTGAGAGATCAAACACTAAATGTATTTATATATTATCTGTCTGACACTTTAAAACAATAGAATGAGACTGTCAAAAAACATGGTCCACAGAACATGTAAAACCTAAAATGAAGAGGAGATCTCCAACCGGTTATGCCCGTGCGTCGATATTCAGACCACAAAATAACTCATTACTGACCGTCTGAATAACACACTTGTTGTAGGACAATTTAACAACAACAAGATCTGCATTTATAACCAACTCACAACACACACACTGACTGCTCAACACTGTCTGACTTTTAAACATGAAGGAGTGTCTTCATAATTCATTACTTTTTTCACATAATTTGTGCTATATATTAATTTTCCAACTAACCAAATAATTTCCCTTGGTTGATATCTTAATTTCCTTTAGGTTAGGACATTAAAGTGTATGGGGATTCGTACTGGTTTTGAAGTTTAGATTATCTAGGCCTACTTACCTTTTAAAAATTAGACATGTAAAATAATAGTCTTGAAGAGTCTGTATAAGTACCCAACAATACCCCCAAGCTCATTCACCATATCTACAGTAGCCCAACCAACTTTAACCAGCTACATACGATAGTCAGCTGGAAGAGAGCGTATGGCGCTTGACAGGTGAACGCCCGTTATTGTTTAGTAACCAAAACAAAGTTTTAAATTAATAAATTTTAATATAAAAACATGATTTATTTCAATTAAAAATGTATTTAAATTATAATGATAACTAAAATAAACTGGTTTTAGATTTTGTATACCAATACAGTAGAGCAATAATAACAATTTATTTTGCTAAATTATCTCCACAATCGTATTTAATTTACTTTGTTTATCAGAATAAATACTATACAACAAATTTAGTAAACACAACATAATCTGAGAGTCTTATCATCTCGCTAATGAGCCGTGATGGGGAGCGATGACCTTGACACTGGTCTAGCCACTGCATCTGGCTGGCCAGGGCGAGGGACGGACGGTCGGACGCGGACGTATAAAAATAGAAACACCTCAAAACAATCACCCTTCCCATCATGGGGTTTTTCCCCCAGTGCGGAATTAATTAGCATACTGTGTTTAGAGATGTTTAACCTATTAAATATCATTTGGCGTTTTGGACAGTATTTACTGCTATCAACCATTGCTAGTATTAACTCTTATTATCTTGATTGTTTGTAGATGTTATCACAATTTAAAGATTTTCAAAAGAATTTAATTTAGATAAATATATCTTAAACTAGGGGCTTGTAGGGGCAAAAGCCCCTAAAAAACCAAAATACATAAATTTTTTATCAACCTTCATTGGTCATTTATAAATAAGCACTGATTTTCTAGCATTATAATATAATATTATTATACTGTCTTATGTTTTTAATAAAATGTCCATTCCTAAACAACTATACATTGCTGTAGTTTAAAAGTAAACAAACTGAATAAGTACAGCTGGTATCAATATCAAAGGCTAATTTAACTCTGTGGCACAGCTGTTTTAATTTCAAAAGATGTAAACAAATTAAACCCCATGTTGTTTGAATGGGAAAAGTTTTATTCTGTTGCGAATTTATGGTAAAAAATAAGAAAAATGAATAGTTTTCCCTCAAAATTCACGTCAAGACCTTTAAAATGATACCCCTCCCATCCTTCTACGGCCATCCAGTCACTCACAATTTCTTTACAAAAATTTGACTTACGGAATTATATATAGAGATGACATTAAAACACAATATTGTAGTATACAAATGTTGATAAACCTTTATTATAATCGCAATATTCAATTTATTGAATCCCTTTGTTTTAACCGTGGTTTTGGGTTATCCATGACCCTCCAACCGGTCATTACCCTGGATAATCGGGAGTTTACTGTATTTTTTATTTTCACCCTTCGAGGAGGGCGCGAAGGTGCCATTGCAGGGAGGGCGCTCTGGGAACTTTCCCGGTGTCCCAGCGGGTCAGTCCACCCCTGATTGTAATGTATGAAATGCCATGATAAGTTTGCCTCCCCAATCAAAATTTTTAAATTATAGCTTATGTATGTACTATTACTGTTGACCCTTTCAACTAAGAGATATTAACCAAGTAAAATAATGCAAATGATCAGCTGTGATGAAATCTTGAAAAAAATCGTCCTGTCCAAAGACCAAAGTAAGCAAAGACTGGGGTAGGGGTAACTTTCCTTAACTTAATTTATCCGTTACTTGCCATCAAGTCATCTTCATACAATAATGACATTTGCTATTTCACAATTAATAAATAAATATGTTATTCAGTCAAATAGACATTTACATGCAATGGGCATTGTCAATTTCAAATCTAAATATATGGTAGGGCCAAGCCTACAAACATGCCAAAAATACAAGCTCAGACATGTTAAGTAACTAAAAAATCATCATCAAGCAAGCCAATTACAATGTAAATTTACATGCAACAAAACAATACAACAAAAACAAACTTCATGCACCTACTTCGTACCTACTCTTACATGCACTGATAAATAAAATTACAAAATTCACCATTATAGGCCAACATGCAAGACAACAAAAATTACAAAATGCACTATTATAGGCCTACATGCAAGTCAGCAAATCAATTGACAAACATCAAAATATTATTTTATACTGTACAAAGGATTTAAAAGAAGATTTTCTTGAACAAGATTTAAATTGACTGAGCTCGTTCTTGAGGTTAGAAGGAAGGGCATTATACATTTTGGGTGTTACTGTGAATAACCACGATTACTAGTATTTTATGTATTACTAGTATTTTATATGTGTATGTCTTACAACCGCTTTCTCGGCCTGTTGCCTAAGTTCAAAGTGTAACCTTCTGAATTCTACTGAGTCTGGTTCTTGACACATCAAGATGTTCTCTAGTTCTTGTACTGTGTTCAATGAAAATGGGCCTCTTAAGGTAAAATTAGCGACATTAATTTTTTACATAATCCAGGCACACAAGCACATACAAACTGAAAACTGTCATGGCTGCAAGCTCAACAAAACAAGGGCTTGCAGGTCACGAGGCTCTACTTCACTGATGACCTTACAGCCCCTTTTCTGGAGCAAAATAATGTAATTTACATTACTAGCATGACCCCATGATCTCAGACCATACCTAAGGTGAGGCTCAAAAAATGCAAGATAAGCAACACGCCAGTAGCCTTTGGAGACACTGTACTTCAATTTACGAAGGAGGTAAGTAACTCTAGATAATTTGTTTGCGCACTGTTTCAATGTGCCACCTCCAACTCGATTTAGGGTCCAAATGAAAGACCCAATAAACTTAACAGTAGGGGTGTATAGCCGATACTGTGTCTAAGCAAATTGCACTGAGGATATGAGGATTTGTCCTCCCCCTTGCCACCCCCTTGACCTTTGACCTTTCCCTCCCCTTCCCCCCTGCCACCACTGCCCCACCTGACCTTTGACCTTTACCCCCCCCGATCATGACCCTGTGACCTTTACCTTTTTTTCACTATTGCTGCAATACCCTTGGTCGGATATACGTTCCGACTTTATCTTCTTTGTAATCTTCGTAATTTGAGCACCCACATGACATACTTTAGACAAACTTTACCCCTGCCCCCGTGATAGTTTTGTGCAGCACTTTTGCCTTACGACCTTGAACTTGACCTGCCCCCCCCACCGCATGACCCCAAGTTGGGCGCCAATTCCGATTTTTACGTTTTCCCGGCTTCCCGTTGAGTCATGAGAGTGGGGATAAAGTCCTGGAGGTCCTTAAGGAACACCCGACCTGATGAGTGGAGTCTCGATCCTCCATCTTGAATTTGGCCCATTACATAACAGTGATCCCTGTTCAGGCGTCAGATTCCTAGCCACAATACAAAGCCATCAGCAAAGTTCCTCAGGATTAGCGAGAGAATATTCCTCCCCTCCCTTGACCCCAAGATGGGCGCCAATTTTGATGTTTACGTTTTCCCGGCTTCCCGTTGAGTCATGAGAGTGGGGAAAAGTCCTGGAGGTCCTTAGGGAACCCCGACCTGTTGAGCAGAGTCTCGATCCTCCATCTTGAATTTGGCCCATTACGTAACAGTGATCCCTGTTCGGGCGTCAGATTCCTAGCCACAATACAAAGCCATCAGCTAAGTTCCTCAGGATTAGCGAGAGAATATTCCTCCCCTCCCCTTGACCCCAAGATGGGCGCAAATTTTGATGTTTACGTTTTCCCGGCTTCCCGTTGAGTCATGAGAGTGGGGAAAAGTCCTGGAGGTCCTTAGGGAACCCCCGACCTGTTGAGCGGAGTCTCGATCCTCCATCTTGAATTTGGCCCATTACGTAACAGTGATCCCTGTTCGGGCATCAGATTCCTAGCCACAATACAAAACCATCAGCAAAGTTCCTGAGGATATTGTGCAAGAGGCTAAGCAAGAGGATATTGTGATGTACACGACCTCGTCGATATACAATCACCAGGAGCGTAGCTTAATGAGTACCATTTAGAGTAGGTTTCTCACAATGAGACAAGTTTCCTAGGTTTAACA